>QLOI01001679.1:0-28452 GCA_003313605.1 Tuber umbilicatum | reverse complement strand
TCCTCCTCCTTCTGTCCTCCTTCCTCCCTTACCTGGCGTCCCCCCCGTCACTCACGAAGAAGTCTCCCTCGTCCTCCGCCGTTCCTCCTCCTCGTCTGCCCCTGGCCCTGACACAATCCCGTATGGGGTCTGGAAAAATATCCATCGGGCCAACAAAGATCTCCTCCCATCGCTTCTCACCCCCCTCCTCCTGCATGGTTTTCACCCCTCCTCCTTAAAAAAGGCGAACGGTATCGTCCTCGACAAACCTGGCAAGCCTGATTATTCCACCCCGGCTTCGTTCCGCATCATCGTCCTTTTGGAAACTGTTTCGAAGATCTTGGAAAGAATCGTGGCGTACCGCCTTGCAGCCATCTCTTGCTCTACCCCCCTCAACCTACACCAGTGTGGCTCGCTGGCTGGGCTCAGCTGCTACGACGCAGTAGCCACCCTCCAGCACGAAGTCCGCCTCCTCCAGACCACCGGCCATAAGGTCTCCTCCCTCTTCCTCGACATAAAAGGTGGGTTCGACAACGTCAACTCCAACCAACTCTGCACTATGCTCCGCCGATTCTCCACCCCTAAATACATGGTCTCCTGGATTTCCTCTTTTCTCACCTCCCGCCAGTGCCGCCTTGTTTTCCAAGGCGCTCCAGGGATATTCGCTCCCGTGTCCGTGGGAACGCCCCAGGGCTCCCCAATTTCCCCTCTCCTGTTCGTCATTTACGTTTCCCGCCTTCACATCTCCATCCCCCGTGGTGTTGTTATATCCTATGTCGACGATTTTTCCATCACGGTTGGCTCCTCCTCTTACCGCTCCAACATCAGGCTCCTGCAGCGTGCCTTCCTCACCCTCAGCAATCGTGCAGCCCCTCTGGGAGTCTTCTTCTCGGTTCCTAAAACTGAACTCATTCACTGGCGCACTTCCAGGGACCGTAATCCCGTCTGCCACACCCCGATCTCAATCAACTCCCTTCTGTTCAATCCAACCACGGAGCTACGGTGGCTCGGCTACTGGCTCACCCCCTCCTTAGAAACCTCCGCACACTTCCACCGCTGTCTGGCCCTGGCCTGGGCTGCCTTCGCACTAGTCAAACGGCTCAGCCCAGCTGGGAAAGGTCTTTCTCCCTGGTGTTGTCGAAGGCTTGCTGTTGGACTTCTTTTCCCTGTCCTCACTTACGGCGCTGATCTCCTTATCCCCAATGCCACTATCCTCCGCAAACTTAACTCCTTCTGGCACGAGATCCTTCGATGGATCACTAACTGTTTGAGGGCTACCGCCCCTGCCATCCTCTATCGCGAGGCCAGCCTCCCCCCAATCTCCCTGGCACTACAGCACAAAAGAAAGCTGGCTGCCCTCCGCCTACTCTGCTCTCCTCCCCATGTCAACCCTGCGTCTGCCTGCCTCGATCCGCGTGTCCCCACCTGGGACCCCTGGCGCGCCCCCTCACACCGTCACCTCCTGGCCCCTCTGCGCGGCTCCTACCGTCCCCGCCTCTGGTCCACCGCCCCCTCTCCTTTCCGCCGCCACCTCCCCCTCGACGCCATTGCCTTCTCGATCAAAGAACTCCTGCCCGACAGACTCCCCCTGGCCTCCCCTCACCTTCGGTTCCCCCGCCCGTACGATCCGGCGGGTGCCCCATCATATGGCTCCCTTAAGTCCAGGGTTGTCGCTTCTACCTTCGCCTCCTGGGCTGCCCTGCCGCCCCCCCCCTCCTATAAGTTCCCTCCTTCCTTTGCTCCTCACGCCCTCATGGGTTTGCCTAAATTCTCAGCTGGCCGTCTTCATCAGATGAGGGCCGGCAAGAGCTACCTGGCTGCCCACACCTCTTAGTCCAACCGTGATGCCTCCACCCTATGCCCCTTCTGCGAGGAAACAGAGAAGACTTTCGATCACGCTATCCTTCACTGCCCGGCTAAGGCCCAGGAAAGAGCATCCCACCTTCGGGGTATCTCCAGTCTGGCGCCTGATGCCCCTGTTTGGTCCTCGGCCCCCCTTATTATCAACTTGGCCCGATACATTTCCGCCACGGCCACTGGCTTCCCGCCCAGCATGCCCCCCACGACCGCTGCCTCCCCACCTGCGACGCCTCCACCTGGCTCACCAGTGCCCTTGTCCTCCTCCCCTGCCTCCTCTCCCTGAGGCCTTGGGGGTTTTACTTTTCCCGCGTGTCTTCACTTGCTTGCTATTATTGTTACTGGATGCTCATGGCGTCGGCTGTGGGCGGTGATTATGATGATGGGTTTCTTTACTTATGACTCGCCTTGGACTGGGCTGTTGTTTTGGTTTGAGGTTGCTTTACTTTTTATGTTAGTCATCGTTGGCGATGCTGGGGATTTTGTTTTCCCATATCGAAGGATTGGTTGCGTTATTTGAAGTTTTGTTATTTCATTTGTTACTGCGTTGGAATTAAGGCTTTTTGTATGCCATAGCGCGAGCTGCATGTACGTTTTTGGGCCAGAATCAATAAACATATGANAAAAAAAAAAAAAAAAAAAAAAAAAAAAAAAGTCAACATTGCACCACATCCTCCGTCTCCGTTACAACTCCGGTCATTGAAATTTACATCCTAATCGGGAACGGCTCAACACCAGAGAAACTATCACCACTTTTTGGGTCCAGCATCCTCCCCCTTGGGGGGTGCTGGCCATCACTTTTGTAACCTGTCTGGGCCGGGGCTCAGTCAGGTGTTCGATAGGGTTCTCGGTAGGCGGCCAAGGTACAAAGGAGTAGCTATAAGGAGCGCCTAACGGAGGCCTCAAGGTGGTTGTAAACTAGATAGAGTCTTTAAGATCGCAATAAAGTAGTAACTGTTCAACCGAGTATATTCTGAATACTATCTGTCGAAGTCTGCCCTTCCAAAGCCAGACTTGCTCAGTGTTTAAATACATGTTTTCTTGCTCGTTGAGCATTAACTGAACTAAGTATCAAACGATACTTAAAACAAAACATAAAACATACTAAGTATCAAACGATACTTAAAACAAAACATAAAACATACTAAGTATCAAACGATACTTAAAACAAAACATAAAACATACTAAGTATCAAACAATACTTAAAACAAAACATAGAACAAAACCTAGTACCTGTACCGGTTACAACTTTTGTCATTTTCTTGCCTTCGGGCATCATCCTTACTGTTCTCTCTTGAGGTCTACCCTCAAGACCGCTCCTTCTACCCCATTTCAGCATCTCAAGATGTTGTTTCTCCACACTTCCCCGCTTTTGTTTCGCACCTCACTTAGCATCAGCATGGTCGGGTATGCCCATTCTTGATTCTTCAGACGGCTGGGAATACAGTTTGCGGTAAGCGGAAACCTGGGAATCCCCTCAGAGGTTTTTCCAACAGGCCACTGTCGATTTAGCCACTTCCCTTCTCTTCATATATCCTGGTGGTGGTATCCCTCCCAATGAGTGACGCTTCCTCTCAGAAAATAAAGGGACTACATGAGAGAAGCGGTAATAAACCTGGATGTGTGAGGGGGCTTGGGAACCGCCTAGAAAGACACGAACACGTTTCCGATAGTTGGATTACGCCTGGGTCTACCCCTCGTCTCCTCTCCCCCATGGGATTGGCTGGCACCCTACTGCCCCCCCCCTTTCTCCACCTTGGTTCTATCACTTCACCATGGTTCCTCCATCCCTCCACCGGCCCCCCTGGCCTAGGGATCCTCTGGCTGGTACCCTACTACCTTCCTCCTCCACCTGGCTTGCACCCTAAACAACTGCTACCGGCTGGCACCCTACTGCCCCTTTTCATACCCCGCTGGCATCATACTGCCGCTCATCTTGTTGCCAAGAGGGCTGGGGTCCCTGATTCGATCTACCACACACCTCTGCCACCCGCATTGGTCTACTACTCTCTTGCCTTCCCCTGGCACCTCCTTTTCGGTATATCCGGGGCCCTTAGTCCTGGCTAGTTCTGGTTCAAGGGTGTGGACGCAGCTAGGGTTGGATCTGGGGGGTTGTTTTTCACTTGTAGGATTTTGGGGGTTCACTGTAGGGTTGTTTCTTTTAGATTTCAGAGCGTTCTTGTGGCGGTTTCTTTGGTTCGTAACAGGGGAAGGTGGCTTTCGGGGGTCAGGTTTTATACCCCGCGAGGGTTTTCTGACAGCTCGGGAGGGCCGGGCCCCGGTGGGCGTTTTTGAAGTTTCATAGCGTGAGCTGCACATTCCTTCTCTGTATCCCTTGAATCAAATGAAAAACTAAAGGAAAAAAAAAAGAAAAAAGAAAAAAGAAAAAGTCAACATTGCACCAGCAATTGACCATTTCGGGTGAATTCTAGAGCGTTGAGGTGTTGGCTTACCAGTACGATACCAGTATTCTGAAAGAAATTGGTGGAACATCTGCCACTCGCAGCTCTCATTTTTACTGTGACCTGAATCAAGTAATTAGAGATGGTTCAAGTGATGGACTCGTGCCGGGTACGATGTCGGTTCTGGGGGATGTCGGGATAAGAAGCACAGTGCTGTACGGTACAGCCATGTCTCAGAAGTCCTCGCACGGTTGCCACACAACCACCTTTTTCCCCATCGACCGAACATCCCCGCGCAACCATGGCCACACCACATACCCGAAGAGCTCGCGAAGACAAAAACCGGGAAATTTATACCCTATATAAACACACTGATATGGGGTATGATAAAATTTCCAAGCTGATGAAAGTACCCAAGTCAACTGTTGCATCAGGGATAAAAAGAGCCAAAATTCATGATGGCAACACCCAAGACTCCCCCAGATCTGGCAGACCAACCAAGATTACAGATGTCAAAAGGCAAGTGGTTCTGGATATTATTGATGCTGAACCTCATCTGGCCCTAAGGGACATTACCAATAAAGCCAATATTGGTCTGGGAAAAGACAGCATAAACAGGATATCATGTAAAGCTGGTTTTAAGCTCAAGATACCTAGGAAAAAGCCATTTTGGAGGAAAGAACAGGAGGAGAAGAGTAAGGAGTTGGCTAGAGTTAGGAGGAATTGGACAAGAGCTTGGAAATGGATTGTCTTTGTTGATGAAGCTACAATTGAATATGACCCAAATCCAGTGGGTAAGAAGGTCAGACTAAGACCTGGTGAAGAGCTGGAAGAAAAAAACTAAAAGCCCAGCTTTAAGTGAGGACGCACCAATATTGGGGTCTATGCTGCAAATATGCATGGAGGAAAGACTGAGTTAATTCTTGTGAGAAAGAGGACTGAGGAGGAAAGGACTAGCAAAGGAGATAGACTTGGCCTCAATGCACACCAATATGCAACTGAGATCCACCAGCCATATCTTATCCCTTTCATAGAAGGCATAAACAGAGCTCCAGAAACTATCTATATGGCTGCTGATAATGCATCATGGCATGGTGGGTTGGAAAATAAGAGTTCGCGGGAGGAGTGTGGATATGAAAGATTGCCTTGGTGTAACGCGTTCCCTAGTGTTGTAAGAACACTGGTTAGGGAGCGCTGCGGTATGGGTTAACGATAGCTATACTCAGATCCCTAAGAGCGGGACTTTAAGTGAGGTATAGCTAATGGAGGCTTCAATAGAGTGTTGAGCGGTAGGTATCAATTACTATATCGCCAACTTGCCAAAGTTCCGGACTTGCAAGCTGTTGGGGAATTGCGAACTGAACTGAAGTAACTGCTCAACTAAGTAAATTTGAACTATCTCAGTCGATGTCTACTCCTCTAAGTCCATAAGGATCGTAGTCTGTAAATACTTTAACGGCTATCCAGTAGCCTTATAACAAAATCAAATAACAAGGCATCAATCGATGCCTTAAACAATTAACATAAAACAAATACTTCACCAGGCCCGTTAGCCTGGTCCTTTGCCTTAACAATCTGTAGGCCTTAAAACAATCTGTAGGCCTTAAAACAATCTGTAGGCCTTAAAACAATAGTAACCTATAACGGTTACATCCCCAAAACAAAATCACAATTTCATACCACAAAAACAAATAACCAATCCCCTTCACATCCGAGAGCGAATCTGTTCTCCATCATCATCAGATATCCCAGAGTCATCATAATCGCTCTCAAAGTAGGGTTCCCAAAACCCGCTGTCCACACTACCAGCGTCATTGAATTCTCCTCTGTTCAGGATCGTGGGCATGAATGTGGTGTGGGTAAAGCCAACGATGATCGGGAATTCGTCTCATGGACAGTTGTCCGTCCACCAAGCCTGCACCTACTCTATTGCATTTTCCAGTCCATCCACCGGTTCCCCGCTGTTCTCCGAGCTAGGGTAGCCTTTCCATTTCACTAGGAACTGATCGATTCCATAACGCTGGCGGTGATCCAGCACCTCCTCCACTTCCCATTCCTGGACTTCTTCAATCAAGACAGGGGCTGGTTTTGCATAGGTTCTTCCTGGGAATCGATTATCGTCATTCTCTTCGAATCTGTTTACCACTGAGCAGTGGAAAACTGCCTCTTTGCGTCGGTATATCTTTGCGTCCATTTTCACCGTGTAATTCTGTGTATGCTCGTCGTATTCTAGTACCTCAAATGGTCTTTGCCAGCGAGGTTCTAGCTTCTTGCTCCTCCCAGACTCCGTTGCAAACTGATCTCCAAAGACCATCAGTCGTCCTCCAACCGGAATTGGTTTATGGGTCTTTCTTCTTTTTGCCGCTACTCTGGTGCTCCGGAATCTTGCTGCTTTGATCGCTTGATATGCCGTATTTCTAAGTTCTTGGTGACGATTCAGGTAATTGTCAGAGGCAGGGACCATCGTATTCCGGACTCTGATAGTTGCTAGTAAAGGATAGTCTCGTCCATATACCGCTTTGTAAGGAGACATATTCAAGACGCTAGAGTGTCCTGCATTCTCGTAGGCAGCCAGTTCTGGTAATGCTAATAACCAATTATTCTGCCGCTTGTTGACCACGTTCAGGAGTGCCGTTTTGAGTTGTCTGATCTTCTTCTCCACTTGGCCATTTGTTTCATGATGGCCGGGCGTTGCCTTAATATGTTCTATTCCCATCGACCACATACTCTGGGACCAGAATCGTGATGTGAATTTAGGGTCAGCATCACTAACGATGGATGTTGGTACCCCGTGAGGTGTAAAGACATGGTGTTGAAGTAGGATTAAGGTTTCTTCTGCCTGGGTATTGGAGTGCATTGGAATAAACCAGGTAAATCTGACAGCTCGGTCAACAACAACAAGAACCATATCATATTTGTTGTTTCCAGACTTGTTGAAAGGTCCTGCAAAGTCAATAGCATAAGAGGTAAAAATCTCGGAGGGTACTGGCATCCCCTGGGCGTCTCCCCCAGGACGTGAGTTGCGTTCCTTATTCCTTTGACAAAGTTCACATTGGCGGACATAGTCACGGAAGTCCTTTCGCATTTCAGGCCAGAACAAGTATTCTGTGGCGTAGCGAAGGTTTTGTTCAGCGCTATGATGTCCCTTTCCATAGATTTCTGCAATGACCAGTTCCCGGAGCGTTGATCCATTCACTCCATGCCCATGTGGAATGTACAGGCAATCAAGCCCGTATCTTGTGGTAGCAAATAGCAATCCATCTCTTATCTTATAATGAGGAGACCGATTCCTTCCCGCTGTCTTCTGGGTTTCGGTATAAAGCTTATAAAGCTCATCCTTTCTGTATGCCTCTATCATCGGCCTTCTCCAGAGACCACTCATCTCTGCCACTACCTGGGTGATATCCCGTTCATCCTCGACCAGATCAAGGCGTGATATTTCGGTTTCTGCTTCGTCTTCATCAAAGACTTCATATAGGCGTCTACTTTCTCTTCTGAGGGTAGGAGGGGATATCACAGGTATAGGACGTCGTTCCGTTGTAGCTGCTGCTGAATAGAAGGGTCGTTTGACATTGTACCCTGGATGGTGTACTGGACAATCATCCTCTTCACAGTTTGTAAAGTCGATGGCAGAGCATCCCAACGCCGTGGCTAGTCGTCTCTTTATTCCACACATGTCAAGTCTCGGTTGTTGAACAAGAGCCGTACTATCCAGCGCTGTTTTGATAGTAACTCCAGGTATGATATCGCGGTCCATGAGTTTCTCTTCTTCATGAATGGTACATGATTCATCCTGACATGCCGTCCAGTGAAGGACTGCATGGCTGAGTTCTTCGTCGCTGCTTGGTTCAAGGTTCACTTCATCTCCCCAACTGTTCCCTTTTCTGATAGAACAGTCCGAACCAGATGAGTGATCGTCATTGATGTAAAGGGGTTCGAATCAGGACATGTTTGCTTCGATTTGTTGAGTATTGGTATTTCTAGAATTGTCTTCATCTGTAGGATCTGTTGCGTAGTTTGGTTTGGGATCAAAACTCCCATAGAGGCGGGAAAGGGCATCAGCTAAATAGTTTCCTCTCCCAGGCCTGTAACAGATCTTCGCATTGTATCGTCCTAGGTGGGTTCTCCAGCGGAGTTGTTTCCGGGAGGGGTTCTTTGGTAGTCCTAAGATATACTAGAGGCTGATGGTCTGTAATGATTGTAAAATCGTGGCCTGCTAATATGTGATTAAATGCCTCAAGTGCGTCAATAATAGCTAGCGCCTCCTTATCCGTTGTTTCATAGTTCATCTGAGAGTTTGTGAATTTCCTGCTGTGTAGGGCTGCCGGCCTTGCAGTTTCTGCTGTATCGCCTTGTCCTACCCACGCTCCTACCCCAGAATCTGATGCATCAGTTATCAGCGATATAGCCTGGCCTGATTTGTGATTTATCGGCCTCATGACCTTGTGGTTTCTAACTGTTTCCATCACATTCTTCATACTCTGATCGTGTGTTGTCGTCCAGTCCCATTCTCCTTTACCGGTTAAGTCTGTAAGCTGTGCAGTAATGGTTGCAATATGCGGTAGAAACTGGCTAATATAATTTACCAGGCCTAGAAACTCGCGGAGTTGTTTCTGATCCTTGGGTGTTGTCCATTCCTCGATTTTCTGTATCTTTTCTGGAGAGGGATATAGTCCCTCGTTGTCTATCAGGTGTCCTAAGACTCGTAGTTCCTTTGCAAAGAAATCCGATTTCTTCCTACTTGCAAAGAACTCCGCTTCTTGTAGCTTGTCACATACTGCTTTTATGTGTCGCAGATGATCTTCTTCTGTATCTGAGAATATGAGGATCTCATCGATATACACCCATAGGAATTCTCCTAAGAAGTCAGCAAACAAGTCTGACATTATTCTGATAAATGTTCCTGGTACATGCATGTCTCCCTGGAGCATGACTTTGCTAATGAATCCGCCAAACGGTGTCTTAAAACTGTTGTATTTCTCATCTTCAGGATCAACCCTGGTTTGAAAATAGGCGTCGCTTAAGTCTATCTTGCTTCTGTACCGCGCCCTTCCTAGAGCGTTCAGTAGTCTTCTCTGGTTTGGAATCGGTTCCTCGTTCTTTTTGGTAACTTCGTTCCTTGCTGATAGGTCTACCAACGGCCATATTCTTCCGTCGGTCTTTCCTTGTACTGATACAAACATTCGTGCCGCTCCTGGTACCTCTGCTCTTTCGATGACTCCTTCTCTGTGTTTTTGGTCAATCCAATCCTTTAGTCTAATCTCGTATTTCTCAGGTACTGAGTAGGTTGGTAGGGTCTTCTGATCGTCGGGGTTCTTCAATCGGATTCGATGGTTTATCTTCCTTAATGGTGGTAACCTTTCTGGGATTTACTCTGGGAATACCTTTGGGTATTGATCCATGATGTTGATTGTACTGATTACCGCCGTTCGAACCATTGAGCTTATAGGTTTACAATGTACTCGGACCCTATGGTCCGGAAAGTGTATGGACAACTTTCCACAACCAATGGTAGCGTTATTCCGTGAAAGGAATGGCATTCCTATAATTGCATCATATTTTGCTAGGTTTCCTACCATCATTGGGTTTGATGTTGTGCGCATGCTTCCAATAGTGATATCCACATGACATTCCTTTATTGCCGTTGATCGTGATCCTTTCATTGCCATATGGATGGTAGTAGGAGTATCTTGTTCCTGACATGGTATGCCATGGGTTGTAACAAACGCTGTGCTGAGTATATCAGCTCCGATTGCGCCGGTATCAAAAAGTACTCTTGCGTCCTTCCCATTAATCTTTATAGTTCCTTCAAGTACTGAAAAGGGTGACACTCCCTTAGGTGTGGTATATCTTGCTGCTGCAAACGATTCTATTTCCACGGAGTTGATGTAGACGTCCTCTGTGTCGCTGGCTTTCTCTGTTCTGTTTACAGAGGCTTCGTTTTTGATCGGCTTCTTCTTGTTCTTATCCTCTTTGTCAGGACAATTTCATGCTATGTGTCCTGTGTTTCCACAGTTGAAGCATGCTCCCTTCTTTTTCTTGGTATCCTGAGAGTCCTTCTTCTTCTCCCGGGTTTTATCTTTTTGTTTCCAAGAGTTCTTGCCAGTGAAGTTCTTTTTAGAACCGGCATCCTTGTTTCGTTTCTCAGAGTGCTGCTTTGAACTGACATTCCTATAGGCTCCTGTTTCTCGAAGGATGTTGTCCTGTTTTTCGCAATAAGCAATGAAGGATGGGATCGTTTCGTCTTCGTCAAACCATGGCTCTGCCACCTGCCTAAGCCTAGTGTGCATGCATTTGAAGAATTTCTGTAAAAAAGCGTAATCTGATATCATGTCTTCTGGTAGACTTGAACTATACATCATGAGGTCTGTAACAACAGCGGATATAGGTAGTACTTCTCCATCCACCACCTGTTCTACCTCATGGAACTTGTCATACAACATGTCCTTTTGTCTGGATGATTGGAATCGCTTTCTTAACCAATCAACGAGTTGGTTTCTGGTAATATTCTGACCATAGTGTTCTGCTGCCTGAAAGGCTGCTTCGTTTGCCCGTCCTTCAGTGTATAAGATCCAATAGTTTCCATTCCCAGGTGCATTGGAATCGATTCCGTTAAGCCTAAGGAACAGCTGTGTGGCTTTGTACCATCGATCGAAGGATTCAGGTTCTAGGCCTTTCCCTTCGCCTGTGAATCACTTTGGTGTTGGGATCTTTATACTGAGTTTCGCCGTATGTGTTGCTAAGGCATCGTCGGCCCCCTTTCCAGAGTCTTCCGTTGCCTTGCCTCTTCCAGTGCCCGTCCCTGACATATTGTCCGAGTCACTGGAGCTCTCTGAACTATCTGTGTTTCCTTCAGGCGGTTTCTCTGCTGAACCAGATTCTTCCTTGGTTGAAGTCTCTGTAGTGTCTTGTTCTTTGCTGCGCTTGCTGCTTTGCCCGGGTCCTTCTCTGGGGATTCTACTGCCAGACCGTGTGGTCAGACTGTCGTCTATTTTGGCTGATTGGTAGGCCTGAGGGTACGTTCCTCTGCCTTACACTTCTTTATTTAACTAACTTGTTGAAGTTAAAAAAATGTAACGCGTCCCCTAGTGTTGTAGGAACACTGGTTAGGGAGTGCTGCGGTGTGGGTTAACAATAGCTATACTCAGATCCCAAAGAGCGGGACTTTAAGTGAGGTATAGCTAACGGAGGCTTCAATAGAGTGTTGAGCGGTAGGTATCAATTACTATATCGCCAGCTTGCCAAAGTCCCGGACTTGCAAGCTGTTGGGAAATTGCGAACTGAACTGAAGTAACTGCTCAACTAAGTAAATTTGAACTATCTCAGTCGATGTCTGCTCCTCTAAGTCCATAAGGATCGCAGTCTTTAAATACTTTAACGGCTATCCAGTTGTCTTATAACAAAATCAAATAACAAGGCATCAATCGATGCCTTAAACAATTAACGTAAAACAAATACCTCACCAGGCCCGTTAGCCTGGTCCTTTGCCTTAACAATCTGTAGGCCTTAAAACAATCTGTAGGCCTTAAAACAATAGTAACCTATAACGGTTACACTTGGCCTCCCAACTCACCAGATCTCAATCCAATTGAGAATGCCTGGGCACTTCTCAAAAGAGCCCTCAGAAAGCGATTCTCCAGGGAGGAAAGAAGGCCCCATAGTGCTGATGAATTATTTGAGGCAGCAAAGAAGGAGTGGGAGTTGATGCCCCAAGAGACATTGGATGGGTGGATTGAAAGGATGCCTGAGAGACTTCAGGCCCTTCTGGATGCAAATGGAGGTCATACAAAATGGTAGCATTGTTAAATTGATATTTTCTATTTCTACTATCTATTTTTTAATTAAGTTCATATCTCTTTTTTTTTGTGGTGGGTGGTAATGATCGTTGTGGTGGTGCCGTTGCCGGGCACCGTGCGAGGACTTTCTTTTTTTTTTTTTTTTTTTTTTTTAAACTTTTCTATTACTACTAGTTATATAAAACAAACTAATCGTAACACTATAGGCTTTCTGTATGCTAAAAGCATGTCTGCCTGCTAACCCTTCTTCAATCCAATTTTTCCACATTTTCCAATAGGAAATCTCCTCTCCTTCTCAAATTCACCGAAACCTCCTTCAGTACCACCTTTCCTTTGTCCAACTTTGCTCCTACCCCCAAACCACTTGTAATGGGTCGCTTGAGGGTACCCAAAGCCATTTCTTCCTCCTTCTTCAATTTTAATAATCTTCTTCTCCTCCTCGCCCTTATTCTCCCCATTTCCAAATTCCTCAACCTCTTCCTCTCCAACCCTTTACTTATTTCCACCTGTTCCACTTCCAATATCCCTAACCTACTACCATCTTTTTCCTCTCTCCTACCCATCAAATTTCTCCTTTCTCTTCTTCACAATTTAAACCAACCCATGTTCCTTCCAAACTCCAATACCAATCTAATCCCTTCTTATTCAAACAATAACCATTTCATATCAACCTCTTCTCCGTTACCTCCTCCCTCCTCAATCCAACCTTCCACCATCTTCTTCCGTTCCTCCTCCCAATTCAAACAATGCAATAACACATGATCCCTGTTCTCCCAACCCTCACACTAACATCTCAATTCACCCCTCCCATACCTCGTCCCTCTCATTCCCCCATGATCTACCCTCATCCAAAATAAAAACATACTCTCCCATCTTTTCCCCCCGTGACCCAATTCATCACCACTCTCATTTCCAAAATAATTCCTCCCTTTTGCCTCTTTTACCCAATACTTCTTCCAAGTTCTCCACTCCATTTCCTTTCTTCTCTGCTTCCACCTTCCCCACATTAAAACATTTCCCACTTCCTTATCCTCCTCCATCCAAACTCCCTCTCTCGCCATTTCATCCACCTCTTTGTTTTCCCTTATTCCCACATGTCCCAGTACCCATTCTATTACCACCTCCCATCCCCTCCTTAACAATTCCAAACCCCTCTCCCTCACTCTCTGCTCACTTTCCCCGCACCAACCCCTTCCATTCCTCAATCTCCTTATTACCCCCAAATTATCCACTCCAACCACCAACTTCCTCAAACTTTCTTCGTAAACCAACACTTCCCCCAACACTCTTCCTACTCCTTCCATCTCTCCTTCACTAACCATCAATCCCCTTCCCATATTCAACTTCCAACTCCTTCTTCTCCCATATTCCCATAAACAACCCCCTACACCCAATTTTCCCCCCCTTTCACTCGCGTCACTTACTCCCACCAAACAATCCTTCATCCTCTCCCCTCTACCCTTCTCCCACACCCTCTTCCTATCCACCTTCCCTCCTCCCCAAACCAGTTTCCAATCCAACACTCTACTCCTTTCCGCCTCCACCTCAAATCTCTCTCCTTCCAACTTTCCTTCTTTCACTTTCCTCAATATCCTCCCCTCCCAACCCCCTTTCCAACACCCTACTTCCTCCGCCTCCTCTTGCCAACCCCCCATACTCTTTTCCCAAAAACCCCTCCTCCTCAACTGTAAACCCCACAATTCTAACCTCTTGTCCAATTCTCATTCTATCCCTTTCCATCCTACCTCCCCTAACATCGCATCAACCGGTGTTGTCCTTACCGCTCCCAAAACCCTCCTCAAACACTTATTCTTCCACACCTCCACCATTCTCTTAAATCTCTTCTCTCCGTTCCACCAAACCTCCATCCCATACAATAAACACTTCATTACCACCATTTCCAACAATTTTGCCAGTTTTCCCACCCCCATTCCCTCTTCCCTTCTTCCCACCAACTTCAATAACATCCTCCATCTCACCTCCACCAACCTAATCCTATTCCTCACATGACTTTCCCAACCTCCATTTCCCTGCCACCAAACACCCAAGACCCTCACCTCTCTTTTCATCTCCAACGATTGCCCCATCCATTTTACCCCTCTCTCCCTATAACCTCCCTTGTCCACCCACATACCTTCCAACTTTAGTAATTGTACATCCACCTCCCACTTCTCCAAACCCCTCCTTAGCCCCATTTCCATCTGTTCCACCTTTCTTAAAATGCTTTCCTCACTATTCCCCACCACTATGCAATCCACATCATCCACCACCGCCACCACTTCCAAATCCCTCACTCGTTCCCTCCTAACCTCTTCCAAAACTCCTCCTAACAACAACATAAATAATGTCGGGCTCAACGGCGAACCCTCTACTGTTCCTCCCTTCAAATTCACTCAATCCCCTAATCTCTTTCCTACTCTCACCCTCACCCTCCTCTCCCTCAAAAACGAACTTATCCACTTTCTCAAAAATCAATCCACTCCCAATCCCTCCAATCGTTCCTCCCTTTTACCTACCCCCACATTTTCGTAACCTCATTTAACGTCCAAACACAACAACAATCCCAAACACCTCTTTTCTTCCCATTTCATTAACTATTTCCCCACCGCTTCCAAACTGCTTCTCCCCTTCCTCGCTCCCTACTGTTCCTCTCCCATTCCTTTGTCACTCCACTTTTCCAACAACGCCACCACCACCCTTTCTAACCCCTTCCCCAACACATCCTGCAAATTTATCACCCTATAGCTGCTCAGCAGACTATAGTCCGGCTTATTCGGTTTTCTCATAACCACTCCCACACTCTCCCTAAACCTTTCTGGCACATAACCCATTTCCAAACTCCTCCTGAAAATCCACATAATAACTCTTCTTCCCCAATCCAATCTCCAAACCATTTTTATCAATTTCCCACCCAAACCATTCACCCCTACCGCCTTTCCATCCTTCTGCTTTAAAATGCATTCCTCTACCAACTCTTCATCCAAATCCACCTCTTCCTCAAAACCCTCTTCCTCCTGTTCCAACTCTTCTCTTTTACCCAATCCTCTCATAATAACTTCCCCTTTTCGCCTATCATCCTCCACTAATACTCCATCCTCCCCTCTTATACCTGGTAAATCAACCATAAAGTCCCTATCTGTTTTGACAAAACGAAAACTATCCAATCACTTCAATCCTCCCAAAAACTTCAACCAATAATCCAACTTTTTCTCCTCAATTAACTTCCAATACTCCCTCCTCCTTTCTTTTATAATTTCCCTCTCTTCCACTAAACCCCTTTCCCACTCTTTCTCTGCCTCCCTAACCTACTTTCTCTTAACTTCCAACTCTTCATCCCACCACTTCTTCCTTCCTCCTTTCCACTTCCTTCGCCCCCTACATCTCTCCAATATTTCACCCAGATTAACCTCCAACACTCCTACCACTCTCTCCAAACCTTTCCTACCTCCACCCTCTTCTCTTTCCCAATTCAATCCTCTCCCACCCCACACCCTCAATTCCCCTTCCACCTTCGCCCAATCCATGTCCTTTCTCATTTCCATTTCCCTATCAATCCTACTCCCCAAAGACTCAACCACCACCTCCAACGGTTTATGATCCAATCCAACTATCCCTTCTCCAACTTCACACTTCACCTCCAAACCCCCCCCATAAACCGCCAAATCTAAAACCCTATGCTTATATCCCACTCTTTCATCCACCCTCGTCACCTCTCCCACCCTGTTAGCAATTCCAAAACCCCACTTATCCACCCACTCCTCCACCAATTCATCCTCCCTACTCCAACTCTCTTCACTCCCTCCCCACCTCTTAATCCACGCATTAGAATCTCCCAACACAACCACATTCCTATCCCCTTCCGGCCATAAAAAACCTCCATGCTTCTCTTTTCCCAAATAAACCGTCCAAATATCCACCCAACAATCCTTCTTTACCTCCAAACTAATTCCTATCTTTTCCTGTCTCCTATCCAAAATCTTATACTTCCCAGCCCACACTTTACTTACCAACATACTCGCCACCGAACCCTTTTCCTTTTTCATATAACCTCCTACTCCTCCTACCGTTTCATACCCATCCAGCCCATAACAAACATTCCCTAATCCCACTGCCACTTCCTGTAGACAATAAATATCCACCCCTCCCTCTCTCGCTCCCAACTCCACTAACCCATTATAACTTCTCCTCAAATTCCCCGACACCAACTTCAAACCCTCAACCTTAACCTGCCAAACTTCTCAACCTCACCATCTCCGCTCTCACACCCCAACAATTCCCCTCACTCGCTTCACTCAACGTATGATGTCCTCCACACATTGCACACTTCCTATAGTGCACATAACCCGCTCTTCCCAACTTGCACCTTTCACACCTGTGCTGCTATCCCGTATGACCCTCCACCGCACAAACACTGCACCTGCTCAACTTCTTACCACAATCCCACCAACTATGTCCCACCACTGCACACTTTGTACAAAACACCAATTGCTTCTCCTCCACCCATTTCTTCATCACCTTTTTGTCTCCCAACACTTTCAAACCACTCCTCAAAATCTACACCCTTTGGCTTTCCCTCGCCACATGAATCACCACCCCCACATATTTCAAACCCAAACTCTTCCTTCTCTTCTCATCTATCAACCATACCGGCCTCTTCATCAACTTAATCCCGTTCTCCTGTTCTACCACTTCCCTGAACAACTCCAATCTCTTCTCCCAAACCTCAAACTCCACTCCCGGAACCACCAATCCCACCCAATTCTCCATCCTATTCACTTCTCCTACCTTCTCTTTCATAGCCTTTTCCCATACCTCCCTC
The DNA here is from genome assembly GCA_003313605.1 of Tuber umbilicatum. NCBI lineage: Eukaryota > Fungi > Ascomycota > Pezizomycetes > Pezizales > Tuberaceae > Tuber > Tuber umbilicatum. Next base: position 11,599 of record QLOI01001679.1, on the reverse strand, counting down.
CTTCCTCGTACTAACTCCTCCATGTGCGAGGACTTTTCAGACACGGCTGTACACAGTGCGGGTAGGAGCTAATCAACATTTGAGGAACAGATTTTTGAGTTTGTACAAAAACATACTTCCACGCGTATCCGCCCTCCGGCACGAGTCTACATGTACTTCCAGCTTCCTCTCTCAATAGGATGCCAAAATTAACTTTCCCGATAGGGCGCATCTCGCGCAAAAGTTTCGCTGGGGGGGTTCAAGTGAAGAAACTCATTCATTCCAATGTTTCCTTGACCAGACCCCTATCGTCTCTTTGTAGCGAACCCCTACTATTTTCACTTCACAACGCCCGGTTCGCTCTCGCTTCCATCTGCCCTAGCCGTCCACAAACACTGCCCGGAAGTACAGGTTCCTACATTCCAGCCAAGCCTGGTTGGGTGAACCCTATATGCGGGACTACCGCCTCTAGCGACAGGATAGCTTTTAAAGAGCTCAGCCCGGTTAGGTTAGGCCTTTTGAGTGATTGCTTACGAACACTGATATCCTTGGTGGGGTAGGCTATTTCAATTCTAGGAAAAGTAAAAATTTACCTGTAGTTTGCTACTGGGATATCACGCTGAGGAGTAGCCTCCTCCCCGATAGGATGCCTCCTTGGCCAAGCTAGCTACTTGATGGGGAAGATAAAACATGTTGTTTGAATGTTGTCTTCTCATACAAGGCATAGGGATAAAGTATCCGAACAGTCAATTTAAGTTAACCCGCAAAATAATCCCTATTCTGTACGAAAAATTTATCCCTGGCACTTGTATTTGTAGGCCATGAATAAAGTAAGAACTAGAATGTTGGAGTTCCTTTGCTGATAAGGTGCGGTGCTTTTTATGGTTTCCCCCCGTCTTAGGCTGCGGCTGAAGGGCTTAGTTTTCGCGGCGTTTCTACCCCTCTATCCAAGAGAGTATCGCTTACAGCTGTCTAGTCTGGGTTGCCGGTTGTGGCGGTTAGGGCACTAAGGCTGGTAATCACGTCGGATGTCGCGGGTCTCCTAACTTGCGTCTCCTTACTCAATAAATCGTTGCCTATCAATGATGTATGGATATAATATTATCCAGCCCCGCGAGGTACCTCCGAACTGGCAGCGCCCTTAATGGCATTACACCTAAGCAAGGCCACTCGACAGTCCCACCTGCCCCCCTGCGCACCGTGTAACTTGTAGTCGAGGGATCGGCCATATCATAAGCAATCCCAAAAAACACAAAAAAGCACTTCCGTGGTCTCGATACGAGTACCACCTCGAAAGGCCTCCTCCAAGTAGGAAATTAAGGGAACGGTCAGGTCATGACGCTATGTTATATCAAAACACACAAGCTTGTTCAGGAGTAATCGAGTGATTGGTTCATACCGCGGCACTACTTGGCCAGATGAAAGGTCTCCGGACGCTTTTGACCAAGACGGATACAAATAAATACAAAACGTCCGGAGACTTTTTAAACGGCCAAGCATATACAGATGTGAAAGAAAGGCTATCATTGGCTTTCGGACCTCGAGGTATTCATGGGGAAGGCACGCGCGAACTAACGCACTACCTGGGAAACGAAATTACAGGAGAGAGGGCCTGGGGCGAGTGGTCGAGGATTTCAAAAAACAGGTATTCCGGGGTCCGGGGATACTGTTGGAGGTGAATTGAGACTCTTTGCCGCCAGCGTGGAGATTCTTGAACATGTTCTGTTGATTAGTCATCATCGATTCTTCAGCATTCTAGATAGAATTGAGTCACTTAAGCAGAGCTCCAAGACCCACGGGGGAAGAAGGAAAAAAAGGGAAAATCATCGACAACCAGACAGTGGGGATACTCCCGTCAAAGGAAAGCAGAACCTCCAAGACAGGGTGTTGGGGTTTACAGGCTTCGTTGCTTTCATTCCCGGTTTTTTCTCTCCTCATCCGTTTCTCTTCCGAGCCTATTGGGGAACAGCATCTGTGACCTGAAAACCGACGACATCAATCATCCATCGTGATCCCTTCGGTAGGGCCCCATACCCCCTGCCCAGGAGAAGGAGCTTATCGTCTGTCGTCGACAGAATAGGCGGTATCATAATCCCTCGACCGGCTGTCTCAGCAGTGCCAAGAACAAACAAAAGAACGCTAGGATGATAGGAGTCGATAGTACAGTACTCCTCTCTAACTTTGGATACCTAGGGTCTGCTTTACTAGCTTTGCTGAGTTTGTATTTGAGAGAGGAATTGATACCTGAACTTTTTGGTCCTCTCTTACTATCGCCACGATATTTTTGTTGCACATTTTTTTTGCGAGTCTATATTTATAAAAATTAGTGGAGAATATTCAATAACCCTAATTCATATCGGGTCTTTTATTAAATTTGGTATTTCCTGGCATTTCTGGATTAGATAGGAGCAGATTGGTGCTGTGCACCGCTAATACAATGGGGAACCCACTTCCAGGTTGCTCAGTAAAGCCGGTAAAGCAGATCCTAGCTGGCCTGGGCAGACCTCGCTTAGGTTGAAGGACAACTTGCGCCACCCACTACCTATAATTGATCATTCGGAACAGCACCCCAGGGCCAGCGACTGTTCCCGACAGATCCCTAGAGTACGGGGACAAATCTCTTCGCCTGGCACGGAGACGGCAACCCCACCACCACAAAAAATTTACTATCATACCCATTTGATTTTTCGGTTCACGCTTTCGTAATTATTCGAGCTAGCTCCTCTACATGTTTCAATACCTTCTCTTTTCTGTACTATCCCGTCTTGGTCGATTCACAATCGCCCATACGCGATTATTATGGACCAGTCCGCCGCTACCAATCTGCCCACCCCGCGGTCCCCACCCACCAAGAAATTTACTTCGCTCAGGTCATTATATCCCTCAGCGTTCGCAGACGAGAAGGCAGGCCTGTGGGGTGCGGTCCAGCCACCGGGGGCTTGTCGGACTGGGACTGGTCGGACTGCGGGTATCTGCGGGCAAGAGGGTGGAACGTGGGTATATATAGTCAGGAGGATTGACGGGGACACCGGCTCATGCATCAGCAGTGCCCGCACTGGTAGGCTATTCTAGTGTGATATATTATCTTAACCGGCTTTGCTTATATCCCTAGGTCAAAACCTCTAGACGTATTGCTTTGTGCGAACTCGGAGGGCAACTTTATATTCTCACATGAACAGTTGTCTAACCTGATAATCAGGCACAAGAGAAGAAGACGCCGTTTGCGATGTCGAACCGGGATGGTGAAGAGTACCTGGGAGACAATGTGGTGAAGGAAAGGCTTTAAGGAAGAGTTCATGGGATCCGAGGTTTGCACCGAAGCTGAGGTGGTGGGAGAAATAGCCATAATGAATGTGGGCTTAATCTATCTACTGTGAATTTCAGGGACATATTGGCTCCTTGTATCCATACTACTCCCGATTCTTAAACCTGTTAGAATGAGCCTAATTTCTCTTCGTTTGCCCCAGGCCTAAGGAGCAGGGGACGCCTTCAGATATTGCATCATATCGGCGAATACCGGCAAATGCCTCTACATACTAGTGGGAATTTGGAGATATTTGCAGGTATCCGGGAATTACAGTACTTGGACAAATATTTTCGTCCAATGCCCTCTTACACCAAAATTACCCATCTTCACCCCTCTCTCCTTGCCCAATGTTTATGATAATTGGCGGGAATTTGTCCACGCACTAACAAACCCGCAGATAGAATGAAAAACGAAGTTGGCCCCGATCCCCCACACCCGTACATGTAGAGGTGGGGATAGATAGTTATTTTCTAACGTCAGCCGCCGTGAAGTGTCACAACACGTAGTAGTGACACAAGCCGGAACCTGCCGAAATGTGGCGTTGCGGTGATCTATCACCCCGCTTTCCAGTGTTGTAACAGATCAACACAGCAACCAAAACAATGGAACCACCCAAGAATACCAATTCTGATTATGAGCAGCATATTCAAAAGGCCCTGCAGGCAATCCGGCTGGGGGAGGAGCGGAATGTTCCCTCTGCAAGCGAAGCCTTCCAGGTTAATCGAAGAACCCTTTATTGCCGGCTTGCAGGCACGACAGTGAGCAGAGCCAAGGCCCATGAAGAGCAGCAGCGGCTTACTCCATCCGAAGAGAATGTGATAGTCAAATGGTGCTATAGTTAGGATGATATCGGCTTTCCGCCCCGTCTGGACATGGTCAAAGACATGGCTATACACCTGGAATGTAAGCAGTGCGGGGAAGTACCAACACCTGTGGGAAAGAACTGGGTCTTACGATTTCTGAAGAGACATCCTGGCCTAGCATTGAAGCTAAGCACAAGACTGGAGCGCCAGCGTGCTTATGCTAACGATCCGGATATTTTGCGTAATTATTTTGTGAAGCTGGGGTGGCTACGAAGGCAGTATGCGTTGGGCGAGGGGCAGATTTTCAACATGGATGAAAAGAGATTTCTGATGGGGTTAGCGGCAAGAGCGAAGATTTTGTGAAGACGAGGGAGGCGTAACCCACGTGTTACGCATGATGTAACCTGTCTGGGCCGGGGCTCAGTCAGGTGTTCGATAGGGTTCTCGGTAGGCGGCCAAGGTACAAAGGAGTAGCTATGAGGAGCGCCTAACGGAGGCTTCGAGGTAGTTGTAAACTAGATAGGGTCTTTAAGATCGCAATAAAGAAGTAACTGTTCAACCGAGTATATTCTGAATACTATCTGTCGAAGTCTGCCCTTCCAAAGCCAGACTTGCTCGGTGTTTAAATACATGTCTCCCGCTCGTTAAACACCAACTCAGTTGTGTATCAAACGATACTTGAAACAACAAATAAAACAAACTAAGTATCAAATGATACTTAAAACAACAAGTAAAACAAACTAAGTATCAAACGATACTTAAAACAACAAGTGAAACAAACTAAATATAACCAAGTACCCGTACCGGTTACACATGATGGGAAACAGGAGCTAGTAACGGTAATTGAAACCGTGGGAGCTGACGGTAATTGAAACTGTGGGAGCTGACAGTAGTGTCTTGTCACTCTTTGTGATCAACAAGGGTGCTGGGCACTATATGGGCTGATATAAGAATTTGACGGAGAAAGAAAAAGATTATAAGTTTAACAACTTACCAAAGGGCTGGACCGATGATTAATTAGCTAGGGAGTGGCTACAGGGTGTTTTCCTGCCTGAGATGGAGGTGAAATGTGGTGATCGTCCTCTCCCCCTCATTTTTGATGGGCATGACTCTCATACAACCCTTGAATTCGTATCTTTATGTTTTTCCCATAATGTTTTGCTCCTCTGTCTCCCCTCTCACTCGACTCACTTGCTTCAACCTTTGGATGTTGGACTATTCAGTCTATATCAACACTTCGATGGCCTTGCGGTGGACAACTATATTTGGAGTGGTCAAAACATCAACGGAATTAAAAAATCCATCTTTATTACTTTTTTAACAGACGCCCGCAAGTCAACCTTCACCCTCTACAATGTTCATCAATCCTTTGCTGCCACAGGAATCTATCCTCTGAATCCGTGACGTGTGCTTGGTAAACTGGTTCCCAAAGCCGCAAAGCGGTGCGATACATTAGGTATTGTAACCGGTACGGGTACTAGGTTATGTTTTGTTTTAAATATCGCTTGATACTTAGTATGTTTTATGTTTTGTTTTAAGTATCGCTTGATACTTAGTATGTTTTATGTTTTGTTTTAAGTATCGCTTGATACTTAGTATGTTTTATATTTTGTTTTAAGTATCGCTTGATACTTAGTATGTTTTATGTTTTGTTTTAAGTATCGTTTGATACTTAGTATGTTTTATGTTTTGTTTCAAGTATCGCTTGATACTTAGTTTAGTTGATGCTCAACGAGCAAGAAAACATGTATTTAAACACTGAGCAAGTCTGGCTTTGGAAGAGCAGACTTCGACAGATAGTATTCAGAATATACTCGGTTGAACAGTTACTTCTTTATTGCGATCTTCAAGAACTCTATCTAGTTTACGACCACCTCGAAGCCTCCGTTAGGTGCTCCTTACAGCTACTCTCTCTCTTGTACCTTAGCCGCCTACCGAGAACCCTATCGGACACCTGGCTGAGCCCCGGCCCAGACAGGTTACAGGTATTATTAAAACATGTGGGGGAAGTCGCAAGATCCGCCAAAAGGTACTGGCAGCAGGACAATTACTGGCAGGATTATCTCTAGAGAATACCGCCTCCACGGTTGACCGGGTAAAAGACCTTATGAGTTCTCTCGGACACCAATTAGAAGAAGAAATTGCTTCAAAGGAGCTTTGGCAAGAACTTAGCCAGAAACTGCAAACAGGGGACAAGCTTTACAACGAAACCGATCGGAGAAAGCAGAGCGAAGCCCGGGTCCTGGATGGTGAGGCACTTGTGAGACTGCGTGATGCGCGCATCACGAAAGATGGCAAAAAAAAAACTGGCATCCGAAAGTACGGCGGGGAAAAGAGAACTCCTGTACGGGTTCGCAAAAGAAGCTCTAAAGCGAAGCGAAAACAACCTACCACCCCATCTAGACTATCCACACCTCTCCCAGCACTCTTCCATGGTCCACAGGCGAATATTATTACAATTGCAGCAACACCACACATCCTGTTGATTGATTCTGAGGATGTCTCAGTGGAGGAGAGTGAGTCAGAAGCTATTCGTGATTCCGAGTGGTCTTCGGTCATCGCTCTGGCACCACCAAAGCTTCCCTGCCCACTCCGTACACTCTCTTCATCTACACAACTGATTCCCCCACCTGCGCTGCATATGAACCTACGCTCTATCAAATCTCATATTAGCTAAACTCTTCTTTTCGTATCGTTAGTACCACCTCCCATACCCCCCCTCCTGCTGCAATCCTATCTAATACAGAACCTTCACTTTCTAGACTATTGCCGGTTGCTCTGCAGGGGTTTTTCTTTCTCTTCTTTGGCTTTCATTTTATTTAATTTTCATTTCACTTGGGTCAAAATTGGGATTGGTGGGGGGGTTGCACTTCGGCATTGTCCTTGATCGCGTAATCTGAGACTGTGTCATATCACGGTATTGTGACACTTCCCGGTGGGTGACGTTAGCTTATGAAGCGTTTTGAGGTGTTATCATATATGCAGCGTTGAGAATTTTCCGCTTGAGAATGTCTATTTTTGGTATAAAAAGGGCATCGGACGAAAAGATTTGTCCGAGCACTTTACCTACAATTATGTAACAGGGATTACCCATAGCGACGTTCAAAATATCTAGTCCGACAGTCACGTGTGACCTCCCAGGTGTCCTGCCCGTATCTCCTGACTAAACAACCCGTTCCCTACATCAAGGAATTATGCTCAGCTAAGTTAAGGCACCGCCAAACAGGCGCCATCCCAAACTATGTTATAGCTGAGCGAGCCAAGTCAACGTTTCCCCTCTACCCCACGGTGCATCTAGAGAGCCCCACCCGCGCATCCCGCAACTTGAGACAGCAGGGCCGGCAATAACACGAGCAATCTCCTCCGCTTCCGGGAAAAAGAGAAAGAAAAAACTACCGTGGTCTGAATACCGCCTCGAAATGCCCCACAGAGAAACCCCTATACCGGAAAACTAGAAAAACAATCTCATAGTGATACAATGTCGTGCGATGTCAACCCCGCCAAAGGATCGACCATAATGGGTAAAAGGACCGCCGAAGGATGGCTAAAAAAGACCGAGTGATTTCCCATGATGGTGAGGGACATGGTAGGATAGTAAAGGAAAATCCATCGTGAGCTTTCTGATCTGGGGGAAGGCCGCTAACAACGAAAAGATAGGGTTGTAGAGAAGAATATGGAAGACCAAAGGAGTTAAAGATACCAGAAAGCAATTATTCGGGGGTTGGGGGGTACCCCACGCTCGGGGAAACGGTAAGCGGCTTACAAAAAAGAGCTTGGGGCACCCTCTAGTACCAGTGCTTGCCGTGGGCTGGGCCCGTACGGGCCCTGGTTCCAAAAATACCCGTGGGCTTTCTTCTTTTCATTCCTTCATTTATAAAAGTTCTCGCCTAAAATTTTCAATTCAATACCAGTCTTTGCTATCATTCTTCTCATACTCAGGCCTTCCAACCAAGGCAAGAATTTCCTTTCATCTTACATGCATTGGCCGCTTAGAAGGATACTGCAGAAGAAGGGGAGACCGAGTAACAATATAATTAAGGTTTCGGCTCATCGTGTTCTCTTGCAGTAGCCGGGGGTGCGGAAAATAACATTAAAATCTTAAACAAGTTCCTATAGCTTTTTTATTTCAATTTTGGAGATCCCCTCTAGAAGATCAACGTCCTGTACATAGTATATTATTTTGTTCACAGAGTTAATTGTATAATACCATAATGTACACAAACTTCTCCAATTGGTCTATGCTCCATTACGCTAGGGTTCGGGGGGAATCAATGTTCTTGGTTCGTTTTATGAATTAGCTCTGGCCCACGCCAAGCGCTACCCGCTACCTATAACTCACCGTTCTTAAAAGCACCTCAGGGTCTGAAATTGTTCACCGCACATTCCCATGGCCATAGACTGTCTTTGATAAGAACTGCTGGCATAGCTGTGCTTACATGCGGTCCTGCAAATACGTTTAAGTAGTGCTGTCCCGCTTTGTTGGACAGTCGTCAATGATAAATGTTGTCTTGAAAAATTGAAAATTGGCAAGATTGGGTGGGTCGCGGCATTATGGCCTAGGTTGGTTCGGTTTTCTTGGCAGTCCGTCTGTAAGGTCACCGAGGCCCCCGGGTGGTTGCGAGGGCCGGTTTTGCCGTACTAGCCGTACTTGTAAAGAGCAGCTCTTAAGTGGTGAGAGAAGTAGATAACATGGATTCTCGTGCAGAAAAAGTACCCATGGGGCGGCCTGGTGTTGTGATTTGCTTTCGAATTATTATCACTTCTCTTTCAGAAGTGTACAACACTGTTATTGTGTTCGCAGATACTATTGCCTGTTCAATCGTCAAAGTTTAAAAGTCGTAACGAACACCACCTGCCTACAATGTGGCAATACACAAGATTGGTGTAATAGGAAGATCTAGTAGGAGTATCGAAAAAGAGAAAAAAGAAAAGGGGGGGGGGAAGAAGGGAAAGGGAAAAGCGAGGGAACCTAGCGAGTCACCCCAAAGAGAACAGAAAGATGGGCAAGGGCCGGAAAAATCTAGTCTGGGCTAATTGCCCACAAACGCTTGCTAAGGGAACCACAAAGAGCAAATACAATCAGTGAACAGGAACCCAAGAATGACACATAAGATGTGTCGTTTGCAAAGAGATACTTTATATAATACGCAGAGCACCAACGTTACTGGGAGGCATCGACAATGCGCAAAATATAGGTAATAAAATGGCCGACCATAGCCAAAGCAAAGGTATGCAAGCCGAACCGGGGATGGAGCAAACGCGCGCCTCGGCACGGGCGGTGCCGAATTGCACCACAGGAGATATGGTGGGAACCCCAAGTGGCCACAACGGGCGGGGAGGCCAGGAAGGCTTTTTCCTTTTTGATATGACATGAGCAGAAGGTTGATCCTCGAAAGCCTGGGAAAAGAGTCGTGACGGTGGCTGCGGCAATGGCTGAAGGGATCCAAGGACCACGGCGGTTAGCGGAACGGGATGTGTTAGGGGCGAGATGAGAGGGTTGAGTTTGGGACCTTGGGCGGGCATTTCGGGATATGGATAGGGGTTATCTGCGAAAAGAGTTGCTAGTGAGGGAAGTTGTATGCACTCTTGGGGCGCATTCGGGTTGGCATGTTGTGGGTCTAGAGGGGGTTGGACTAGTGGTTCTGCCTCATGGTCGTAGTTACCAGGGCGGAGATTAGGCGTTCGAGGATCGCGAGGTTGGATAGTGGGCATGGTATCCAAACATTCTCTAAGACACCGAGCAACTTCCTTATCTTCAAGTAGAGCGCCTGATCGAGGATCAACCACCCTCAGCTCCAAGAGTATCTTCCCTATCTGTATCGACCCATTTTTGAGGGCGTAGAAGAGTGGTGTCCTGCCATAATTGTCTTGCGATTCGGCGTCGACTTCTTCACGTTGCAGAAGAGTATTCACGGCTCGCACTCTTCCCTGCCTGGCAGCATGTGAGAGTGGCGTCCTGCCATTATTGTCTCGTGATTCGGCGTTGACCTCTTCTCGTTCCAGAAACAGCGTCACCGCACTTTCATTCCAACCTCCGGCAGCATGGGAGAGTGGTGTCCTGCCATTATTGTCTGACGATTCCGCATTGACCTCTTCCCGCTCCAGAAGAAGGTTAACTATTACCTCATTCCCAAGCCAAGCGGCCCATGAGAGTGGTGTCCTGCCATCATTGTCTCGCGATTCGGCATCAACTTCTTCCCGTTCCAGGAGCAGCTTCACTACTCTCTCATTCCTAGACGAGGCGGCGTATGAGAGCGGTGTCCTGCCCTTATTGTCTCGCCATTCGGCGTTGGCCTCCTGCCGTTCCAGAAACAGTTTCACCACTCGCCCATTCCCGGACTGGGCGGCATAGGAGAGTGGTGTCCTGTCATAATTGTCTCGCCATTCTGGGCTAATCCCACCCCTTTCCAGAATCAGGTCCACTGCCCCCTCATTCGAATACAGAGCGGCCCAGAAGAGTGGTGTCCGGCCACAATTGTCTTGCGATTTGGCGTTGACCTCTTCCCGTTCCAAGAACATCTTAATGACTCCCACAATTCCGAACGCGGCAGCGTAGAAGAGTGGGGTTCGGCCATCATTGTCGCGCGATTCGGTGTTGACCTCTTCCCGTTCCAGAAACAGCTTTACCACTCTCTCATTCCTAGACGAGGCGGCATATGAGAGTGGTGTCCTGCCATCATTGTCTTGCGACTCGGCGTTGATCCCCCCCCGTTCCAGGAACAGCTTCACCACTCTCTCATTCCCAGAATCGGCGGCGTATGAGAGTGGTGTCCTGCCATCATTGTCTCGCGATTCGGCATTGACCTCACCCCTTTTTAGAAGCTGCTCAACTGCTTCCTCATTCCAAGACCCAGCGGCCCATGAAAGTGGTGTCCTGCCATCGATGTCTTTCGATTCAGCGTTGGCCTCTTCCCGTTCCAGAAACAGCCCCACCACTCTCTCATTCCCAGATTCGGCGGCATATGAGAGTGGTGTCCTGCCCTCATTGTCTCGCGACTCGGCGTTGACCTCTTCCCGTTCCAGAAACAGGCTCACCGCTTCCTCACCCCCAGACTTGGCAGCGTGTGAGAGCGGTGTCCTCCCAGCATTGTCTTTCGATTCTGCGTTGACCTCTTCCCGCTCTAGAAGCAAGAACACCACTCCCTCAATCCAAGACTCGGCGGCCCACGAGAGTGGTGTCCGGCCATCATTGTCTCGTGATTCGGCGTTGACCTTTTCTTGCTCCAAAAACCACCTCACAACTCCCTCATTCCCACACCCGGCAGCGTAGGAGAGCGGTGTCCTGCCACCATTGTCCATTGATTCAGCGCTGACCTCTTCCCGTTCCAGAAGAAACACCACAACTCCCTCATCCCAGGACTCAGCAGCCCATGAGAGTGGTGTCCTGCCGCCATTGTCTCGCGATTCGGCGTCGACCTCTTCACGTTCCAGAAACAGCTTCACCGCTCTCTCATTCCCAGATTTGGCGGCATGTGAGAGTGGTGTCCTGCCATCATCGTCTTGCGACTCG
>QLOI01001678.1:0-24093 GCA_003313605.1 Tuber umbilicatum | reverse complement strand
AGGCGAAAATCGAAAAGGGGGATGAGTTGGGAATGTTTGAGTTCGGTGGATCCAGCATGTGGCTAGTCTTTGAGCAAAACCGGATCGAATTCGATGAAGATCTACTTAGTGTTGGTAAACGAGGGGTTCAGATGGATGTTGAAGTACTGTAGGTCAGAGCCTGGGAAGGGCTGTCAAGGTTGAAGTCGAAAGTTTGGGGTTTGGTATCTTGAAACGAGTTTCGGAGTTTCGCTTGAGGTGCCTGATGCAGTAAGGGGTCTGTTTTAGGAAAGGGTGGCTTGGTTGTATTGCAGGGGTTAGGGGTTCCCATGATGGGGATAGAAGGTTCTGCGAGTCTTTAGGGGGCATTTGTTTCTAAGATAGTTTGACAAGACGTAAAATAGATCGCTCCCGTTGGAGGATTGTTCGGTGATTGGCTATCTTGACCGTTTTGCAGAGATGTCCGAGTTTAGGCTTTGCGAGCAAGTACCAAGTCATAGCGCAGCCCAAGCTTAGGTGTCACTCTATAATACTACCGTACTGCTGTACGAGTACAGTACAGTGCGGTAATACGACTACCCATAGAAAACTCCGCAATAATATAACATTGGCTAGCTAATAAACAAAAGTAAACCGAGTTACAACACTAGTAATTCCATCAACTCTGGTTTCCCAAGTGAGCCCCCCGAGAAGGGATCTCTAATCCCCATACCACACCAGTACGGTATGGTACAGCACTGTACTTGTGAGTGAAAGCTTATCCAACTCCTTCCAGAAAACCTATTCTTAGCGCGCTCACTCCCAAATACAGCACACTACGGTAAGGCGCCACCCAACCACACGAAATCAGAATATCAGGAGAACCCCTTCACGAGAGAGAGACAACTCCTTAGTAACACTCCCTTACCTTAAGAGTCAAGGGTACTGTATCAAGCAGTAGCACATGCCTGGAAAAGTTGTAACCTCCCTCATCGAGGCGTCCAAGCGTAGATAAACTCAGACGAGTAAGCTAAGCTTCGTGTTTCAAAAAATTTCTATTCCCTACAAGTATATGGAGCGTTTTTAGCACGCAGGGGGTGGGATGTAGGGTGGAACAAATATATATATCTAGACGAGAATCAAGGGCGTAAAGTTCACGGTTTTGAAAAAAAGAGATTGAGAAGAAAGTGCATCACCGAATATCCGCTCAGTTTTAGAGAGACTCTACTATTAACAATACAAATAAACAAAAAATGTCATTATTCTCCCAGAAACTTCCCCCTCAACCACCACCAGCAGCAACTACCCGTCCACCATCCTATCCATCGTCTATCTCCTCCACCACATCCCTCCAAAAATCTCTCCCCTTACCGTCATTAACCCACACAACCTCCGGCCTCTCCCGACCCCCACCACCACCCGCATCTCCGACTGTCTCCCTCTACATCTCCCGGACCCGCTTTGTCCTACGCTTGACGGCAGCCCTATTCTCCTTCGCGATACTAGTCACCATCTCAACAATCTACTCCACCATAAACCGCACTTTTCCGCGACACATGCTGTACAACGGCCGGGACTTGTGGCCGGCTGTGATCAACCTACACCCTACGACGATACTGCTAGCTGTATCCTGCGTGACAGCGACGCTATCTACGATTGTGCTAGTTGGGGGGTTGAAACCGGATGTTAGACATGTTGGCGGGTTGGGGGATTGGTTGAATTTCGGGGTGAGCTGTGTCAATCTTGTGCTTGTTGCTGTGGGCGCTGGATGCTTAATCGGTGGGGAGGGGGAGGGAGATACGATTTGGGGTTGGACCTGTAAAAACTCTAAGGTCGATCATCCGGATGTGCAGTTCTGGATGGTTTGTGGGGAGTTGGTGGGTCTCTCTTCCCAATTTCCTTTCCCAGTCAGGGAGAAAGGAAAAGAATAATACGCAGGGCTAATTATGCATCTCAGAATTTTGTATTTGCCCTAGGCTGGGGAATTGTTGCGGTCGAGACGTTGATTCTTGTCAATGTCGTAGTTGGATACTTTGTTGTCCGGAGGGGATTCTTGCGAGGAGGGGTACCGCGAGTTAGGTGGAGGACCGGCGTTTGACCCTCTAGGGACAGGCACAAGATTAGGCAGTCACCCATTCGATCAAGAGTTGGGAATCACGAGATATATTCATTCTTTTGGAGTTCGGGATATGTATGGCGTTTCGGAGGGTTTCTTTTTGGTTCGGGAGTTTATCAAATTAGGACAGCCGGGCTAGACACAGCAGACGTGTTACGAAGAGAAAAGAAATAAAGAGTCGGTATTTCTGAAGAGATAATATCTGCGCACGATAGTACAGCGCGGCGCTAGTGATCTTACCGTATCAATCCCGGGACTTCCTTTTCTGCCAACCCGCCATCTCATCCTCCAATCGATACAATCCCATCCATCCATAATTACATCTACACTACCCTCTACAGCAGTTCTAGCCCCAGGCGGTCAATTTATCTATGATAATATTATAACCACTCCGGGTAGCCCGCCTTACTCCCCCCCCTCCCCTGCAACCTGGACGGCACCAAGTGCAACCCCTCGCCTCAGGCAAAACCCTAAACTGCACTTCCTCTTCTTCCCCACCCCCTTCTTCTCCGAACTCCGAGTGACGCGCAGCCAAGCGCGACAGCCACCTCGCTCCCAATTCTGGCAATTCACACAAGACAAGCCGGCAATCACCCGCTGCACACAGCTCTAACCCCCATCTCCCCCTCCGGCGGGCTCCGAGCATCGAGCCCCCTCCCCACCATGAACACTAGATATTATACCTAATTCAGACAGCGACTACCCCTCAATCCACCCACCTTGCTTCCCCTTCAGCAGCAAAGTGCACCATGCCTTTGGCAGGCGTATCAAAGCCCGGCAGACGACCCAGGCACAAGAACCTAATTATCGACCCCCGGTTTTACGAGCATCCAACCAAATCATTCACCACCACCCCGCCAGGGCATTTTACGAGACAGTGGCGGGGTTGAAGCGAGATGAGATGAGCTTCAGCACGTGGCGTTCCGGTACCGCGGTGAACACTGGGTATCTGCTGCACACTAACTGGCCAAGGTTTTGTGTGAATGGCCAATTGGGATTTTCAGTGATGATCGCGGCGATTTCCTAACCGCATTGCCGCCTGCAGGCGGTTATAGTAAAAGCTTGTTCTAGAGCCTGCGAGTAGTTGCGCTGCACAGACGTATGCGGGGGTGCGGGGATCTATGAGCGAGTGATATGTTGTGAGGCAGACGTGGGTTTTGCATATTTTTTTCTGATATGCTCATTAACTGTGTTTCTACGATTTCTGCCTGCACCCCTCACTCCCCGAATGCGCTTCTGGCATCCGCAGGCGTGCAGTGTTAGCGATCAGCGAGTTGATCACGTCATACCGTACGAGTACACTCCTGTTCACCAGCACTCCCTACCGCTTCGGGACTCATTTGACACGGACACGTCCCGCCCACGTCCAGTATTTCACGGCCTTTCCAACAGGAAGGGCGTGCGTAGGAGCACTTTAGCAGATTCACAGCGGAAAGGGTAAGTCAAGGTTACTCGTGCCTTTGCTCCCCAAGCTACCATACCCCAATTGCGATACGACACACATCTGAAGAAAGGACACCCCACCGAGAAGTGGGTTAATCACCGGTTACTCTTCTCCCGGCCGCTGGAGCACAAACACTGCACATGTTCACTCAATTGTTGTTCATCGCCCAATCCAATTCGTCGTTCACAATTACCTTCCCCTCCGAGGAAAAAGCACCAACACAGGAATGCGCATTCATCATCCCACTCGTTTCACCGAATTTTAATCACGGCATCATGAGTTATGCACGAATCATACTCTCCCAACCCTGTAGAACCCGATCCAACCCAGCGCAGTACCTGCATCCCCACTCCTATTTTCGAAGGCGTTGTTCAGCACGTGCCGATTCGGGGATATCGCGGTATTGCCTGAAAATGGCGTACAGCTGGTGGTTGGGCAAGGGTCTTGGTGATTGGGCATCTTTAGGCCAAAAATCGTCATTTCGAAAGGGCTTTAACCAGCCTCCTACACTGAGACTGCACAGAAGGGAAGCATTCAAGCAGTTATACATACACACACGCAGAGATTATCCTCCACCGTTCACAGAGCCTCCTGGCACTTCTCCACCATGCTACAACTCACCAAGATTGGGACATTGTGGCGAGAGGTTGCCAGGGCGATCATCCTGGCTTCTCAAGTAATGATGGGGCCTTGTGGAAACCATCGGTTGGCGACGGGCATAACTTCAAATTTAATCACGAGATATCGCACGGACAAAACGACTTTAAATTAGGAATTCGGGAACTAGGAGATACCATAAGTTACAGCTTTGAATGAGATGAGATACCGGTACCGCCAATCGAAAAGCGAGGTTTTTTCCCCATTTTTGGTACGAAAAGCAATCACCAGACTTTTTGGCCACCAGCTGAAAAAGTGACATTTTTCCAAATAAATAAACATCCGTCCCCGGCGGAACCTTTAACTATTTTTCACCAAGCGCCAAAATACCCTCGGAAACATTATCGGATAAGATTTTGACGGCGGAAAAAGCTTGTTTGGTCATGTGTGCATGGACAATCTAACCATACGAAATTTTGCCCTATGGTTCGGGTTCATTATGCCTGCTATCTCGGGATAGGGGTGAATTTTGGGGCATACAGGGATCAAATGCCTCGCGCTATTTCCCTTTTCAGGAATTCGGGAGTCCGGTTGCACAAATGGAGATTTTGCGCTGGCGTACTGTACCTCTAACTTTCCGGCGTTGTCGAAACCACAAGGTGATACTGTTAGATGTTTGTTGGTATACGGCTACCCACCTTGGTCATGTCTTTGGAGTTTGGCTGGAGGTGGACTACTTTGTGTTAGGGCAACCATTGGTTGTGTGGGATTGGTCTTGGCATCTTGGTTTCCTTCATATGTTCTTGTCTCTCTCCTGTACTTCTAGACGACAACGAATACAATCGATACACCACATACAACAGATACCACCAAACTTTTGAGGGCAGGTTTGCAGGTTGAGGCTCCGGCTGATTTCCCGCT
The DNA here is from genome assembly GCA_003313605.1 of Tuber umbilicatum. Classification (NCBI taxonomy): domain Eukaryota; kingdom Fungi; phylum Ascomycota; class Pezizomycetes; order Pezizales; family Tuberaceae; genus Tuber; species Tuber umbilicatum. Next base: position 19,057 of record QLOI01001678.1, on the reverse strand, counting down.
CCCGTGCAACAGCTGCTGAGTTTGCGAACGTCAGAAAATTACCAGTAGAATACCTCCCAATACGAGTACTCGAGCACTCCACACATGCGGTACTTGTACCTTGAGTACTATAAAGAGCCGCATGCCAAGGTACACCAACATGGTCCAAATTTCCCTCTAGCAAAAGGTGAATCATAAAATCCCCCCCCAAAAGGCAAAAAAAAAGCCCTGCCCGGATCTTACCAAAGACTCGAGCACAGTTCGGTCCCACGATATGCCGGGGGCGAAACATGGTGAGAACTGTTGAAAGGGGAGGAACATCGCGATTACCGTCTCCCGGTAACTCGACACGCCGAACCCGGTCCATAGCGAGGGGTCGGAGAGGAACCGAACCGACTGCCGAGGCGCCCGGGCCGGCAGCCCACACTTCCGAATTCCCCAGGCAGTCACCGTACGAGTACGGTACGTATCATATGTACGAAGACATGCCCCGCGGGTTTGTTTTTCCGTACACAGACGGCATAAGTTATGTTGCGCAGCTGTTGACTCGACCCAACCCGGCCCTCTTTTGAAGAAAGTGCAGGTTTTCGTCACGACCGATACGTAATTTGGATATGGATGATTGCGTGTCTTGGTACGTGGTGGTTCGTGTCCCGTCGTTACTATGAATTGTCATTTCTGCCCGGGTGGTACCGGTTGACTGTTCGCACTGGCTATTGAGTGCCGGTACGGCGCCGTACTTTCCGTGACAAGTACCTGACTGTGGCAGTTGCTGTTCCCCTTTATTCGCTTATTTGTGCGGTACAACACTGTGCCCTGAGTGCAAGTATTGTATCAGATGTTGCGGGTGCTATACATGGTGCTTACTGCGTACCGCAGTGCTTGTTCTCTCTGGTCCAGACTGGCCTTATGAATGAGCGAATGAATAGGTGCGAGGCCAGGTTGTTGAAAAACGGTACGGTAAGATATGGCTGAGTATGAAACCGAGTGGTCAGTGCTTGCCCTGAAGGTGTACTGTACGTCAGGGTCCGTGTCGCTGGCTGCTTTTGCTTGTCATGAGGTGTAGGTTATAGACTCTTTGAGGTGATTCTTCCAGTTTACTCTAGGTGATGCGATACGATGCGATAGGATACAGGGCGCATGATGCACGGGGTTGTTGCCTGTTTCTTGTTTCTTTTGTTCCCTATGGGATGCTTTGCTAGAATACGAAAGGGGGAGCGGAGCGAAGAAGGGGATACTATTGTAGTTTCTTCTGCGATCTAGAAGTGGAGAAATCCCTTTGCGATACCTGTGCTGCACTGCCGTGCCTTCTGACAGTCGGGCCTTCTTTGGTGGGTTCCCGGCAAGGCAATATATTTGTGCTGGCTACTCAGATACTCGAGCAGACTACCTAGGCCTATACTGGGTAACTACCATACGAGTACAGTACTTACTACTACCGGTACTACTACCGTACTACTACTAAATTACTTGTGGCAGCAGCACCACATCCGAGTTTAGCAATAGTGGACTAAACTTGAACCCCGTGCTGGACCGCCCCCCCATCAAAAGTATGCCCCCGACCTTTACCCGTGCACAAACAATCGCTCCCCCACATTGTGCTTGTAAGGAATATAACTTCTGAGCACTACTAAAGACACTAGCCTCTCGGGATACTCGATCTATGAACGATAGGCACCAACACAATTCCATCGTCAAGGCTGCCAGAGAGGAATAATTGTCATGTTGCCACCGGCGGCTACAACCCACCCCGGTAATAGACTTTTGGATTTGGCGGACACACCAGCATAACTTAACTCAACCCGGTAAAACATCAACACAGGAAACAAAACGCCTTGAAGCACTGTAATGCACCCCATACTACGGCTCAACCAGCTGATAATAAGCATCCCCCCCAAGCCCATTACCACAACCCCATCCTCATCATGATGCTCGCTGCGCATTAATCGTTCCATCAATCTCTCCCCACTCCAAGTCCTAGTATGATACGGTATTTCTCCCGGTGTGCGGCGCGGTGCACACAGCTCATTATTTCCCAAATGGACTGGACGTCGCAATCCCCACGTCCATCCCATTCTAGCCACCTTTAGAGGGGGGAAGGGGAGGAAGGGGAGGAATGCGGGGCTCCATTTACGCTTCGCATCGCGAGGGGGGGGGGTTTCTTTTTATCAATCGTTTAGTGTGACGCAGGCGTTACAGAAGGGAGGATGTGATGGCGTTGAGAAAGATTGGAATGGTGACGCCCGAGGGTTTAGGCCGGACGACGGATAAAAGTTGATCTGGTATGTAGCATAATAATATTATTATCTGAACCGTTGGTTGTGCATTTACGCTAAAAATGACGTCCGCTTTACAACACAGCGCGGCGGGAGATCATTCAATTACTCACATTTTTCACCCTATAAAATATTTGGATATTGTCACGGCATACCAAGATTTGGTGAAAATGGTTGCAGTCGAGCACCTTTTTTATGAGGCTCCGTATAATAACTTCTGAGCGCTTAAACAGTATTTACCAAGCCTTTCCGCATAATTTACCCCATGGCAGGAGGCCCTCATATGCATCAACAGCATCACGATAAAATATACATCCTCAGATTCTGCTGTACTTGAACACACACAATTTGGTGCGAATTCATGGGGGGGTTGGCACAATAGACATGAAATACTCATATTCATTGGTTCCCCCCCCCCCTCCCCATTTTGGTGTTACTATGTCGGGACTGGGCCCAATGGATGACCATTAGGATGGGCTATCTCCCTAGCTACAGTAACATTGCTAGTTATCGTAACTCCTCCGTCGTGTCGACAAACGGATTCATAAATTTATCTAGCTGATTCACCCGTACAGTACACGCTGACAACATACCGGGGATAGTGTCAAAATGAGTGCCAATAACCCCCCACCTGGTTGGTACTTATAAGTCATTTCCCAGGCTGAGCCTCAGCGGATCGGAAAAAAAGGGTGAGCAAATTCGCCTCCACACCTCCGACGGAATCAAATTCCACCACCCCACCACCCCCTGTAAAAGTTTTCACTCTTTTCCTCTATGCTTCTTTCAATCAGCCATTCCGTCCATCCCATCGATCTATTCACTCACTCACTCATTCATTCATTCATTCATCCATTCGCTCGTTGCCTGCCCGCCTATCTACGCAAGGAGGAGGGTGAAGAGAGGGGATTCGAACCAACGAACGAGTATTTATGTAGGAGCGGACATCCCACCAAAGTCACTCATTGAATCACTCTTTCATACCGTGCGTTTGCTCGCCCGTTCATCCACTCATTCACCTATTCAAGTGTTTGCTTACTCACTCACCGCAATTCCACCACCATACTCTCGTCCCGTTGCGTCCCTTCCTCCGTTCATGGAAAGTACGTATCAGTACAGCACAGCGAGAGCGGAAATCACGAGTCGAAGAACTTCAATAGAGAGCAGGTGAAACTTCACGAGAAGGGGTCGAGTTGGCTGAGATAGCTCGTCCGTTGGCTCACAGTCACCATACGATACATCTACGCCAGCGGCCGGTGGTCGCCGTCATCAGCGCGTAAAGGTTGGCTAGGGGAAGAAAAAAAGGTGAGGTTTGCTCCGGTGCGTGAGACCACGGCCAGCGGAAGGTGGGGGGACACTTCATCATTTGGTGCATTCTTCTCTTTCCCCCTTTCTTGCACTCTTCCCTGGGCGTAGGGAGAGGCGTGCAAGCGCTCAAAGTGAAAGAAGGAAACAAGGGACCTGAACCCGGGTCCCCGCACCGCCGGGAGCAGAAGGAATACCAAGGAAAGAACAAAACAGAACAGAGGGAACTGGCATTCAACACTTCAGTATTTACCGCCGGCAACTTGATATCTGTCTAGTGCCCGTCCGTCCTTCATCCAGAAAGCCAAAAAAAAAAGGGGGGTGGGACCGCATAGGAGAAGGAAGAGAGCAGTAGTCTCTTTTTTTTCCTTCTACTTTCTGTTCTATAAAGGCCTCAGTCCGGCCGGGCTTTCGAAATATTACAAAAAAAAATACTGCAGAAATTCCCTCGTACGATACATCCAAAATTTTAAGATAAACGGAGGTGCAAATTGATTGGTTAGCCGGTTAAAAAGATTTTTCTCTCCTTAAAAGTGTTTTTCCTCCTTCACAAGGTACTTGTGCGACACAACGCCACACTACTTTACGAATTCGCGAAACGGGGAGAGTACCATAGTATCGTGTTAAAAGCACATTTTCAGTGGAGCGGGGAGGGGAAACACCAGCGACACATACAGCGCATTCCACAAGGCTTCAGATTTAACTTTCTCATCCAAGTCACTTTTTCGGAGACAAGCGGGGGGGAAAAAAAGAAAGAGGAAAAAGAAAAGAAAATCATTCACCATCCCACATTGAGCTTTTTTTTTCCTTCTTTTTTTTCTTTCCTGCTGGGGCGGTGGTGGGTGCTTCCATATCTCCCGGCGGCCCCGCACATTGCAGAGGTGGAAGAGTTTGTTTGCCTGTCTGCCTTTGTGTACCACTATACGTCTTTACTGCGCCTGCGCTACAATACACCCCCCCTATTACGCTATCACGACAACGACAAGACAATAAGACTGCAACCACCCAAACAACTATCACAAACACCACCTCCTAGTAGCACACATTCATTCGCACATACATATATATCTACACATACATACATACAAACACACGTCCCCACGAACACCAAACATGTGTCAATACGAGCTCTGGCTCTATTCAAAGTGTCTCTCCACCCACCCATCCCACCTTCACTCCCCCTCCCCCTTCTCACATCCTTCCCCACCACACCCCCACAAAACCTTCTACCGCGTAGCCAAGTGTCCAAACTCCCCACACTGTCTACCACCGACTCCCCGCGCGGATATGAAGTCCACCAGCGAACTTCCCATCCAGCGGCGCGACCGGTACTGCGCCACTTGCTTCGAGACACTAAAGAGCGCCATGGGCGGCGCCGGGGACTCATGCTGGCCCTGCGGCGAGGAGCATTGGGTCGACAAGAGGCTTGTAGCAGGAGGAGGGGTGGTGGGAGGAGGAGGAGGGAAGCCGTTGGTTGACTTGGAAGGGTGGAATGGCATGGATTCTGCTGTTGAAATGGAGAACCCGAGTCGGCGGGCGAGGTTGGAGTTTCTGGCTAGGAATTGGAAGGGCTGGAGGGAGTGGGGGGCTGATGCCGGAGCCGCTATTGGGGTTTCCGGAGGGAGAGTTCGGGCGATGGCTTGATTCCTATTTATGTTTACTGCGTGACATGATAGACGGGAGAATACTTCACCTCCTTATTCTTTCTCCTTTCCTTTCCTTTCCTTCTTTTTTTTCCTTGGGGTTCGGGTGTTCCTTATACTTTTTCCTTTTCCCGGGTTCGGCTCTCATTTTGTCATAGGTTTGGGTTGCGGGTTTGTTTCCATTACTGCTCTATTCCACTCTTTCCATTCCTGTCAATTCTTCTTCTCTTCCTCCGCTACTCTCCTCTCCTACACGCCATCCCCCTCCCCGCTTCTTCCATTACCAAAATCTCCTAAATGTACCCATCCTGACCACGCGTCCGTCCGCCTCATTACGTTCTAGCCCTGCAGTTAAACGCGGCCATAATAGCACAAGCAAAATCACATCCACGATATAACATCGGGTAAACAATTACGAGTGATAGTCTGTGCAAACATGATCCATAGTCGGCATGTACTAGTACTCGTACAGTAGACTCTGCCCAGTGCCGACCGAGATATGAGCTAAACTCAACACCACGGTATCTTAATGACCCTATCACAATAAACACGTACAAAACAAGTGGCGCGTGGTCTAGGAGTCGCCCTAGACGAGTAAGCATAGGGTACGATACGGTACTCGAGTAGTTGAGCCGCACTTTACTGTACGATAACCCTCCCATTCGCCATCCGGCAGTTCAACCCCATCGATCCGGCAATCATGCCGAGTCACGTGACCAATACCCCTTTCTTTCTTCCCCCACCTATGTACGAGTACTCGTACAGTACCGTATTATAAGAGCACGTGAGCAGGAAAGTGTACAAGTATAACCAGACAAACAAACGAATTAAAGTCTACCGGCACGCTACCGGTAGTTTCTACTCGGTGACGACCCGCCGCTGCCGGGTCGGGATCGGCGGAATGACTAACTTGGCCCTCCCGCGGGTGCAACCAATGCAGGGGGAATAACTAGTTAGCCGACAATGACTGGTCGTCCCGGTGGCAATGCCAATCTTGGATTTGAGTGCGGGTGGATGTTATAGCAGCTTACCGGTGACCGCGGGTAAACTTGTAGTTACGCCGAGGGGTGGACATGTAGTTTTGGCTTGAGCCCTCGTGATGCTATGTCACCCGCTTGTTTATTTGTTTATTTATTTGTTCGTTTTGATTGTCCGGTTGTTTGCTCGAGAGGGTCTGCCTGGTACTGTACCTGTAATGACATTTTTGCCCGTGCTCTCTCACGGGTTTCGTAAGGTTTGTGAGGTATTGCTTTAAGAGTGATGGAATGCAATGATGGCATCAGATGCACTTTTTTGGGAGCTTTTTCGGGGTTATTGTAAAACGCCCACGTGTTCTGTGCTGTATGCGTGCGTGCGTACGGGTGTAGAAGTAGGGGGGGCAAGTAAAGGTGCAGAGCAGGATACAGTAGTGCGGGGAGGTATCATATCTAACGAGGAGGGGATGAATGGATGGATGGAGTGACTTTTGGTATTGTATTTCTAGATAGCGTACCTTGCGCTTGGGGAATTTTTGTCTAACATTGATATAGCACGGTAGAAGAGGGGAGGAGAGAGAAGAAGAGAAGAAAGGAAAAAGTGAAGAAAGCGGAAAAGTGAAGGGAAAGAGAGATTTTACATCCCCCTGTTAAACTCCACCAAACCCTTCTTCCCGCCTTTCCCCTTAAACCAGGGTTCCAGGGATTCTGCCTGTACAGCCTGTCGCTGCGGGAAGGCTCCTAGCGCCAAGGGTAAGGCAAAGATGGAGGTAGCGAAGATGAGACCTGGTTTCGTGCCCGTAAGCTAAATCCCACCACTACTATCGCTGCATATATGATGGGGACGACGTACCACAATTTATAGGCAGAACCAACTTCGGTCTGCTCTTCAACCACTCCGTAGCTGTTAACCTGACCAGTAACAATGGGGGGATAACCATGATGGGCGTGGCATTGAGAACCCTGCTGACCGCCGTCTCGCCGACGGCGAGTCTTGCGGCCTTCCGGCTCTTTCCTAAACTTCCTTTCTTCTCACCCCCGTCGCTGGCGGGGTAGACGTCGATTCCCTTATCGATCTCGCCACTACGCATCAAGCACACGTTCAGCACACCTGCCGTCGCGACGGCCGCAAAAGGGACGAGCCTGCCGAGGATCGTCTTGACATTGGGCCCAAACTTGACCTTCTGCACCACCCTTCCCAGTCCGACAGCGACGCCGCAGGAAGCGCTCACGGCAAGGAGGAAGCTGGTCGCGAGCTGGCCGGTGCTTAGCGGCGAGGACTTATTCGCGTTGGAGGTGTTGATGAGAACGTTGAGGGTCTGGTTGGCAATCTGCCAGCCAATGACTCCGCGGGTGGTCAGGTTTGGCGTGAGCATTCCCGCCGTGACGACGAGGTTCGAGAAGACAAAGCAGGACATGCGGAATGGGAGAAAGACGGGCGCTCCGGTGTCGGGGTGCAAGGTTGCGTCGACCACCTTCTTTGCGCGCCAGAGCTCGGGGGTCATTTGTGGGGGAATCTCACCGCGCTTGTATTTCGCCAGGAGAGCTGTGTGAGCATCGAGGGCCTTTCGGGAGGTAAACAGGGTGCTGGTAGAGCGGTGCGTTAGTATTGTTCCACCCTAAAAGCCAAGCATCACACACCGAGGATCTGCGATATCTGCAGAGTGCCTGACTCTGCCCCAGTACGTTGAAAGATCGTACTGGGACGAAGGCAATTCACGGGTGCCAGCAATTGAGGACGACATGAAGGACACTATTTCTAGGGGGTGAATTTAGATGGAGGTGAAAGAATTGCTTGGTTGTGTTGGCGACGTGGTGACGGTTGGAGATGTAGAGGTGTGCCTTTTCTATTGAAGGTTGCTAGCTACCGGCTCTATATGTAAGAGAAAACTCATGTCCACACTTCTGTACTCTCCCGAAAAAGAAATACATCTGTTCTTGTCCTACTCGAGTCGTGCTCATCCACATATTATCGTAATTTTGTGCTCTCCTATACAGTATCAGCAAGCCCTCAACACTCTGCTGCAGGGATTAATATACCATCAAATTCACCTTTTGTAAGAGAAAGGGGGGGGGAGAGCGGAGGAGTAAAGAGATACAGTGGTGGGGATAAAAGGTGGGGAGAGAACGGGGCGGAGGGGGGGAGAGAGAGATGTCAATGTGGTAAAAGGTTTGTTAGGTGGTTTTGTGCGCTCCCTAGGTTTATTTTTGACTTGATGCGGCTCGGCGAACGGTCGGCGGGCCGAATATCAATCCATTCCGTTTGTAGACCCTGGGGTGTGAATCACGTGCTCTTAGCAAAACCCGTACTACAGGAAATATATTCGGACAAGGGAATAATAAATAACTAGTGAGGTCTGGTTACTACCGTAGCCATCATAGCTCAAAGAACAGAAAATTAAGTTACAGTATAATTATGACATACATATCCTTCCCGCATGAGCTATGCGCCGTGAAACCAAAACCATGACACCTCCAAAACCTAAATGAAACTGGCAAAGGTCAAATTTACACGACCTAGACAACAATGTGAATAAAAAGACACTATTCAGGTCCTCGCTGCACCGACATATCGCTTAGAACCATCCCTTCGATTGCGGTAAACCTTCCAAACATAGCATCCCATTCTTCCCAGTCAAAATCCATAACATCACCTGCCTCAGCCCCGGTGACATCACCAGTAGGAACACCCATAGGTAGTTCTTCCATAGGCGGTTCTACCAAAGGCGGTGTTGGCATACCGGGATCCATGGGGGCATCGTCGTCCACTGCGATACCCGCAGCAGCCATTGCCTCCCAAATCTTTGTTGCAGCTTCCGTAGTGTCTTTGTACCCCCCGGTCCCGGTGGCGACATTATCGGTTATAAACAACATTTCTTCATACCCACCTGTTGGTATATCGAGGGGCGGTAATACGTTGGGCCCTGCGTCTTTGGCGGCGGGGGTCGTAAGTGTGTCCAGATCTGGAGGTCTATCACTACCCTTCGCTATACCCTTCGCCTTTGCCGGAACGGTTGGTGTTGCCATGCCATCTTCCTCTCTTTTTTCTGTGGGCTTATCAATTTTTATGCCGGCTCTCTCGTAGGCTTTCTTTCTCAGCCTCGCCAACATTTTCCATGCCAAGCTTCCACCCTCTAAGAGCGGTCGATTACCACCAGCTGCGCCTAATAAAGAGTTTCCATCCTCGCCAAAGAGGGCAAAGATTTCATCCACAAACATACGGCTCTGCGGAGCTTCAGGACTTTGGGGCCTTTCGTGCAGGTCGATAAGCAATATCATGGTAGCATGAAGGGGCTGAAAAGTACCAGGACAGAACCACTGATATGGTTGGAAGAGTGGGTTTTTCGAAACATGTACAAACTTTTGGAGGAAATTGACGCAGAAATGCAATGCGCTATGCGCTCTTTAGCTATTTCTCCTTAATTGCAGATTAGGCCTTACCAATGTCTAGCATGACCCCACAGTCTGCTCTTGGATCTTTTCAGAAATGATTGGTAGAAGACACCGAAGGTTCTATCCGAAAACATACTCAACATAATCCTGGCCCAACCATTAAAAACGATTGCCTTTTCAGTATCAAGAAAGTTTTCATTGTGCCCTATAAGCTCATGAAACTCGGGATCGTAAGAAGGAGTGAACCCCATTTCTGGTATTCCCCTAGCTGGAATTCTTGCGATTCGATCCTCTAGTCTAAGCTTCAGTTCGAAGATTGCTCCCCCCATTTCCATAAGATCCGCTTTCTGCGGCGGTCTTGTCGAGAGAAGCTGAATGACAACCTTCCTTAGGACAATCGTCATGTCATACCTGCCAGCAGCAAGGATCATTGCAGGGCTATTTGGATGTTCATCCAGAAGTGCCTTGCAGGTATGGGCCATATGGTTTCCCGATGTCTGTGGTCTTGCCGTAGCCCTGGCTTCAGTAGCCTTCTTACGTTCCTCAGGCGAAAGTCCAATATATTCATCCTTGAGCTCGCTAACCATCTTTGTGTCAAACAACTCTTCCCCACTCCCTCCTAGTGGCGGAAGCCCGGTCGCGATGGCTCCTTGAACATCTAAATAAAGGATGTGCCACCAGACACGCCGACGAACCTCACATTCAATTTCGTTCAACCCAAAAAGACTCCCGTCGCGATGAAGACCCATGGACTGTGCGACACGCATAGCCATGCCAAGAAACGAGCAAGAGGTCAATGGCTCCTCTTCCCGAATGAGACACGTCTGAGTGATGAGAAAGGCGATGAGAGAACTGACAGTCGGAGTTCTAGGAAAAGAAGTGGCTGATAAAGCATGCATTGACCCCGAGTAAAGGCTTTTGGTCACCTCCATCTTCGTTTGACCAGGGAGAATTTTTTCAATGACCTTTGCGGGAAGTGACATCGATCCCGCGTAGAGGGCTGACAAAAGTAACGGGAAGAATCCATGGTTTTCGGTTAGTGTTGGATCTGGAATGGAGCGGATATTATTTGGAAACCATGACCAAAAAGCGTCATATTCCTTTGCAAATGTCGGAACGTGAATAAGGGGCATTATAGGGTGCACTCCGTTAAGAAAGGCCTTGTACATAATATCGCACATAGCCTTGTCCGGAAGGTCCCTTAGGATTAGGGGTATGATCTCAAATGGATTCCCTCCTCTTTCACGAGGTTCGAACTGCAGCAGGGAAGATTTATCGAACTGAGATAGCCCACAAAAGCTTGGTGCGCCTGCTGCCGATGACGGTTGCAAGGGTTCGGTCATGCCTGGTGTGGTGGATTTCGGAGCGGTCTCGGAAGCGGTGGGCTTGCGAGGTTTCTGGAATAAATTGATCATTTCTTCCGATGGAGGACCAGCAGAACATCTCGTATCAGGCGGTTCGTTGGCACGTAAGACATCATTAAGCTCGGCAATCTTAAGTCTGCCGTTAGTAAACAATATCCGGAGTGTCTACACAATAGGAGAAAATGCTGGTGGGCTGTTTATACTATATTACCTCATGACTTATGGAGGCCCAAAAACTGCTTCCAACATATCGACTCCTCCCACGACCCTGGATACTTAAATGGCCTAATCCTAGATCATCTATACCGTCACTTGTACCTTTAGCTCTTGCTGCTTTAATTTCTTCGTCTAGCAACTTCAGAGCAAACTGTCCCCTCGGCATTTTCTCGGGAGGATGTGTAGCTCCAGTGGTATTTTCGAGGGTGCGAGGTTGCTGGGAATACCCACTGGCACTGCTCCCAGGTGTAGTCACAGTGTATTGTGAACGTGGAGAATGGGGCGAAGATACAGAGGAAGACGGAATTGAACTACAGGTAGCACCGCTAATCGAATAAGTGAGCTTTCTCATGTTGTCCAGGATACCCTTCTCCTGGGGAGCGAAACAGGTTTCCTCAAATGTGCTCTTTGCCTCAGAGCTGTTAACCCTAGCATCGACAGCCTGCTGTCTCGTCATAGGCGGTATAATCCCTTGACCATACGCATCCTTATACCACTTATCGACGATCTCGGCAAGTCTATTCATCCGAGCCTCCAAGTCTTCCGGCTTCCCTTGGGTGAAAGACGTGAATTTGGGGCCATTGGTGTTGGTTGTGACGCCAACTGTTGAGTAGTCTTCATTTGTTTCCCCCTCTTCGGAGTCTTCTCTGGTTCTTTGACGTTTCGTCCGTGGCTGGTTCGTGAGGCTCTGAGGCTGTTGGACACCGCTCCCGGACCCCTTCTTGTTGCTTTGATCGTCGTAGACGCAGGGGTCGGATGTCCGGGTACAATTCCCGCAAATGGGATGCAGGCGATCGCACTTGACTTTACGCCTACGGCAGGCGTGGCAAGAGTACGAGATTCGGTTCCTATGTATCTGGCGAGACTGTGAGATAGGCAGAGCTTGCTGTTGTTGTCGGTGTTGCTGCTCCTGCGACCGGGTAGGTGGCGGGAGAGCCGATGCAGTAGGCGCCTCACCGAAAGGCGTGACCGAGGGGAAGGGTGGTACAAAGTTGAAGAAGCTTTGAAATGCAGAAGAGGGGGGCGCACTCGACGATGATAGCGGGGGAGCTCCGGGGGGGAGGGGATTTTCTGCGTAATTCATTTCGTGTGGTGCCTGTTTAGGTAAGTTTAGGGGCGTCAAATAATTTGCGTGGGGGGGGGTGGGTTGCCTAGGTAGAGGATACCGTACAGTAGAACGATGGGGAAAAGGTGGAGGCTCTCGTTTAGTTGGTGAGAACCGACTCTCACGTATGTACAGTACAAGTACTGTAATTTGAGATGTGTGCCCTTTCGTCTTCTCTTGTGTATCCACGAGGGTGGAGAGGAAAGGAACGAATGAAAGAAGCAGAAGTCAGCACCACATGAGTAGCCAAGGGAGGCTGGAAATATTGTAAAAAAGAGCTAAGAGAATGACGAGATTGCTTTCCTGGGGTAAAAGACAGGTGATGACAAAGGAAGTTTTGGGGGTTTTGCGAGTAAAACGCTGACCCTGAGGCTCGCTCTGATTATATACGGTACTCGCAGTGAGCGGGTGAGGATAGCCTTTGTAAGCTTGAAAAAAGGTGGGATAGGTTGTGCCGATCAAGTGATTTAAGCTTCAGTCCTGTACCGATAAAGTTTTCCACATAGGGTATTTCCCGTGATATATTGCACCGTAGTGGTGTACCGATGCTCACCATGCTCGGACTCAATACGCATTGTTGCCCACTCATAGAGAGGACTTGGTGGTGTGCGAGAGCATGTATCAGTGTATCACGGTGTGCGATGCCGCACCTACCAGCACTCTGCCCGGGGACCAAACGTGCACCGAGCGGGAACTTGGAGTCGAGTTCTCGCACAATTCGTCACAAAGAGGGCGCTGGCAGTTCCCGTCCCAAAGTTATTGCCACACATTGTTACAAATACCTGTATGAATACAATCACCTCCGCCCTTTCGATTGATCCCCCGACGCCAGACACCGGTGCCGTGCTCTACTCGTACTCTGCTCAGGCATGGGGAATTATTAGGGGGGGGTATCATCATACGGCGGCAACAGCAGCAATACTGTAGCAGTAGTACCGTGGTATTATAGCAGCTATCATGCTCACACCTCTACCATCGGTGGATGGAGATGAATGCTGGTGCACGGTACTGTGTCATACTGTCGTACCGGAGCACTAGCTCGGGCTCCTTGATGTCTCGAGGGAGCTGGGAATAATCTGATTTGTACGATGGCTGGTCTTACGCCTGCAGCCCAAACACCGGTAACACCCATCTCCAAATAATGTGGAGATCTCGCAGGAAGCCTTCTCCTGCACTTCCACAAAGTTGGGGATATTTGCTGACCCTGTTTCCGCTCTCCTCGTCTCACCTTTCTCCTGCCCTTCTGCCCTCCCGCCCCATCGCCCTTCTGCCCATTCTGCCTGGCTTTCCAGATATGCTTCGTTGTTGGCAGGCGTGGGTGGGGCAGAGGGAGAAGTGGAGTGCAGCGGATCTGATTAGATCTTTCTAGGTCATTGCATTTATTTATCTTTTCACCGTTCCAGTACGAGTATGATACACACAGGTACTCGAGTACTGTACCGTGCTGTGTACAGTGCTAGTGCGGTTGAGCTGAAGTTGCATATGGTGCTTTGCATGGGAATCGCCATCTCACGGTACTCGTAGACCATCGGTACTCGAATAATTTACTCGAGTAGGTGTCCAGCATCAACTTGGCCGCGCGGGTACATAATATAAGGTTTTCATGCACTAAATTTGGCATTCGTGCGTCACCTACGGTAATTGCTTCTCGCCGGCCCATATTCACGCCAGGGGCATCCCCGCCGATTTTGCGGAGTGATGCTACTGCCTACCGTATAGCCGGGTTGCCTTTGGCGGTGGTTTGTGTTTCGCACCCATACTCGAGTATGCTGTCAGGTACTCGTAGAGTGAAATGGGTGTTGTTTGTTTATGGCTCTATGCCATTTGGTAAGCGGTAGAATAAGTCTTATTGCTGCTTCGGGATATTTCTACGATACTGTTTTCTCAGAATGTCGAGAGGTTCATTAATGTTCTCGGGGGGTTGGGAGTGCTCGTTTGGTTTTCGGTATCTGGGAGTATAGATACACCTCCCAACTCTGCTTTTTGGCTACCCCTCCGCCTATTCCGTCCTCGCGCCTTTAACGCTGTTATCGACGTTTGTGATTACCATATCTACACGTCCCCTTTGTATCCTGGGCTCAGTAAGGGCACGCAAATATTATCCGAGGAGGATACCGAAGCGGTCCATTCAGTCGGTCTCTAGTAGTGCGACAGGCTGATACCACACGGGACAAGCGCATGACAGCTGGTGGATGTTGCGGTGGTGCGGCGCACGCATTGGAATATGATGGGGTGGCGAGCACCTACGAACTCCCTCGGAGGAGATACCGTACCTGACCCAGATGAAGAGCGCTGACTCCGACTCGGAGAGTCTCACCATGCGGGTTCTCATCTGGGATGTGTACTGTACTCGTACTCGTACTGTGCTACGGACCTACAGTTCGAAGGGGCTCATCGTAGCGCGTGGTGAGGGCTCTTGGTTTCACGGTGCGATTTCGCTGCTGGTCTGACGAAACCCATAGACAGAGAACTAATGCTGCGAAGAGAAAGGTTGGGCTGTTTACTCCGTGGTTTGGGTCCCAAAGTGCAGGATGTTGTCAGCTTGAAAATTTTTCAATGCCATGATAGTGATTGCATCTTTCCTGTTCCGTGTTGGGCGCCCAGGTGGTGGCCATTCACATACCGGTAATATGATACAAAGTGTCCAATCTCGACTCGCAAATTCCAAAGGTAGACTATGAGTGTCTGAACACCTTCCAGGCGCCAGGGATCTGTGCTTTTGGTGGGCTTTGGAATTGAGGGCCCCCAATCTCTATATGATATACAAGTATTCAGCTCGACACTGTATGATCTTTCAATCCACCCCCGGAGCCGGTACTAAGTTACAGTAGTGCTACAGTTTATTTATTTTTCCAGTCTGCAATTCATGAGCTACGGATCTCCTGTTTGAGCCGCGCTGAACCAACGTGGTGGGATTCCCCATTCGCAGAGCTCGCTACCGTAGTCTGATGCTGTAGAAATGGAGTCTGGAGTGGTGCCGTGCAACATCAGTTCTCACAAGCGACACTCAAAACGTCTCCCGCAAGCCTCATCATTGGTCTTGTGCGCTCAGAATGCCTGCGCCGTACAGTACCGTCGAGAGCATTTGCTCGAGTGCCGGTACTACGGTACCGTTTATTACGAGAACCAGCGTCCTGTCAAAAACGCCGTCTAGGGCCGACATGTGCCGTAACTTATGACGATGTTGGCTCAGAGCCTCAGGCTAAAATGAAAATAGAATAAATAAAAAATAAATAAAAATAAACAAGAAGCAGGTTCTGTGGCTGTACAGTACCCGTATCACCCTAAACCCGCACGAAAATCTCGGGTCCTTCCGATTTCTCACGGTATCGTGCATGCCCAGCGCCAGGCACAAACGGTAAACGAAGAAAATAAACAGGGCAAACATCGCCTCCACTTCCAACACTGAAACCCCACCGCCGAACTTTAAGGACCTCAACGCTATTCGGCAAACCCATCAAGTGCCCGGTTACTTGAGTCCCTACATTTTCTATGGTCTCCTGTGCTGCCCGCAAATATCGCACATCCCGCCTCCAATCAAACCTGAGTATTTTCGCCAAGTTATAACTCGGGAGATACAACGGGTGCGGTACTTCTTCAGAATACTCAGGCCTTTACTGGGGGGGGGGAGACTCAGCTTCCTCAACGAGCTCGTCTTTGTCTGGCTAGCAGAAGAAGAACCCTTTCGATAGCTGTATAAATCAATTTTTTTCTTTAGCGTCGCTGTCAATTTTTATTTGCGGCGGGTTGACATGGGAAGATCGTTCTTTACCCCCCGGGGTGTTTGGGTCTTAAAAGATACGTACAGTGAGTCTTCCTGTATCGGTTGCCGAAACCGTCTTCTATCTTCGCGGGCTAACTTCAATCTTTATTCGGTAGCCTTTATATCGAGATTCTGCACTGATCCCACCTCAAGAGTCTCCTCACTCGGCTGCTCACACAGTTTTCCACATCGCTCCATTTGTGGTTATTCATTTCACCACTCCGTGGTGCGGCATGGCTCAAGAGACCTAAGGCCTTCGATATTCAAGCCTAAAGGGGAACCATCACTCCATAGTTACCCTGGTGGTAGAGGCGGTGGATGTGGAAGACGTATGTTCCACGATTATTTTACCACGCATTTGCCTAGGGCGGTAGTCGAGTCTGAGCGTTCGTCTAAATCCAGGTTAGTGTTGATTAAGTTTTTTCTTGATCCACGAATTTTCAAATCAGATAATTATATAACTTCGGATGGCGTTTTGGGCGCCCTGAAAATCTCTTGGAGGTGTTATTTCCCGGCCCCGTGATCCCCCCGGGCCCGAATTTCTTTAGTTTGAGAATCACGGGATATCACTCATATTTGCAATCGTCACTAACTTCCACTGAGTGAACCTCATGATACTGTAGTCCGTATCCCACTTCGGTCTGCAAGACAGCACTTCGGGGTATCTAGGTCCCGTGGAAATCGGCCCTATAACGAGGACTGGTATCAAGCTGGGGTGATAGATATTCCGCCCTTTACGCTTTCACCTGATTCTGCGCCAACCGATCCCTCCGTATTTTATTTTGGAGTGTTTGATGGCCATGGCGGGGAGGATTGCTCGGCTTTTGCCAAAGACTACCTACACACATACATTGAGCAGAGCGTTAAGGCTTTTTCCGAGAGTGAGGAACAGAAGGCTTCTAGGCAAGCCCAATTAGTTTCGGCTTGGAAAGACATAGTAGGTGGATACTTCAGAAGGTTTCAGCCAGATTTTAGAGGAAAGGGGGAGGCCGGGGAGATGGAAGCTCTTTTGACATACGCGTTTCTGAAGGCCGACATGGACTTCATCACACGGACCAAACCATGGTTTCTTACTGGCGAGAGCTCTCTTCAAGAAGGAGCACCCAAAAAGCCCACTAACTTTAAAGGCGGATCAACTGCTTCCGTGGCACTCATTTCTACTCCGTATGAGTTACTCCCTGCGGTTTGTTTTTCAAAACTCTTTTGAATTATTTCTGATCCAATCTAGTACCGCAACTCCTTTCTGGGACCCTCAAACTTCTGCGACACTCGTAACTGCGCACATTGGTGACACCCGCATCCTCCTTTCTTCGACCTCTACAGGGCTTGCCCTCCCTTTAACAACAAACCATCACCCCTCATCACCCACAGAATCGAGGAGGCTTCGTCGCTATGCAACTGCTTTTGTCTCGGATTCTTTCGGTGAAGAGCGCTTTGGGATTCTTGCGAACACTCGGTCTTTTGGGGATGTTTCTCAGAAACGCCTTGGAGTGTCAGCCGAACCTGAGGTTTATCGACGCGAACTTGAACCTTCTGAATACGCATTCATAGTCCTCATGAGCGATGGGATTAGTGGAGTCTTGACAGACCAAGAAGTCGTTGATATTGTGAAGGAATGCGAAACTCCGGATGAGGGAGCTAAGGAACTGGTTGAGTTTGCTGGGGAAGTCACCACAGAGGGTGATAACACAACGGCAGTTGTTGTCAGGTTAGGTGGATGGGATCAGAGAGCCGAAGGTGGAGAGGGGTTTATGGGAACGAAGGACTTGAGAGCATGGAGAAGGGACGAAGCACTCGCTGGCTCTAGAGGTAGAAGGATGTAGCAGTCTTGATTGGGGAGCGCCATCCATTATAGGATGCAAGTGTTATCCATGTAGATTTCCGATGGCGTTGGAAATCCCTGGGCGACATTGGAGACTTTGCGGGGGGGTTCTGGATGTGAGGCAGATGCGGTTCTGGGGCAACCAGATCGCTAGGGTTTGGCTGTTGGATACGAGATCGCAGAGTCCCTATTTCATTAGCATAGGTTGGTGTTCGATAGATGTATCAGTTTTTTTTTTTAATTCCCCATTTTATCGTTATGCACCATACCGGTACATCGGTATTTCAGCAATGCCGACATCATATGACTCCGGTCGGTACCGGAGGGGGCGCCATCCCAAGGCACGAACTCTCCCCACCAACTCACGGACCTTGGCTATCTCCAGGAGTTTTCAATCATGTGAGCGAGTAAACGCTGCGCTCGAGCACGGCATGTTGCGCTGCAATACGAAACATACAAGTTATTATCCTTCACACACCCCCTCCGGAGCCCGGGCCGCGAAAATATTCCATCTAAACCAATTCAAGGAACAATAGACGGAAAACGGGAAAAAATCAAAATCAAAATCAAAATCGAATTGTGATGCGCATACTTGAGCCATCAAGTTCTGATGCCGATGATAGACTAGACTACTCGAGTACGAGTACAGCTCGATAAATATTATTAAATTTGCACTCTCGCAAGTCAACAGACCGCTTCACTTCTCCCGACAGGTGTCCCCTCGGAGACTAGCTCCGCACTAGCGCGGGAGGATTTTTGGCGAACCGTCAAGCAAGCAGCTGTATTATGATAGCGGTAATAGGGACGAGGCATCGACATGATACTTTATGATACAAATGTGGCGAACTGTTCGTAATAGTTCAATTCTATACTCGAGCGCGGTGGTCAAACTATCATGGCCCTCAATTTAACCCCGTCACTGCTCGAGTCGGGAAGGGGAATTTAGCAAGTCACCGGTAGAAACCCGTAAATTATCAACCGGTTGGGCAAATGGTGAACGATCCCCCTCCCAGAGATCGAACAAACGATGAAGAGTTCAAACAATATACAGCAAAGGTAACTAAATCAACAATCCGGGGTTATGAAAAAAGCCCTCATCCGAAAAACGAGCAGGCGGTAGTCCAACCTCATCGACAGCCATCGGTACTGTACAAACATCACCCGTATGATACTCGCGCTGTGCTCGAGCACAACCCTCCCTCCCTCCCTCCCTTCCCCTC
>QLOI01001672.1:3254-36460 GCA_003313605.1 Tuber umbilicatum | reverse complement strand
GGGGGTCAGAAGGGGCATACCATTTAACTCCCGGGCCAAAATCTCGCAGCCGAAATTCTTCCTGTCTGCAAGCACGAGCCCCGCTTTCTCGCTGGCCCACAGGCTGTGTTCATATACCACTTGCCACTCATCGTCTGTGAGGCCCCGCCTGGGGTCGCGACGTAACTTACGAGCTAAGCGGAGTACGGGCACCAACCCAGCGAAAACGTCGGACAGGTCCGATTCAACGCCTTGCAAGACCCCCTCACGGCGTTTATCTAACTCCTTCACAAAATCGACAAGGCCACTCCACCACTTCTTTACCCGCTTCATCTGCTTTTCCAAGGTGAACCGGAATATCTCACGAAATATTTGTACCCTTAACGGGAGGGCCACACCTTGAGGTATATCCGGTGACCCAGTCTCGTTCCTGTCCGATCCTCCTTTCGCCGCAAACTTGTTCGATAGGGCTTGCAATTTTCCCCATACACTGTTGAGATAGTAAACCAAGCAGCGCTCAACTTCTCCGTTCTCAGCGATCGTTATCCGGATTTTCTGTGCTTTAGGGTCAAATTGAAAAGCTACTGCCACAACCTGCAACTTGGCCTTAAAAACTAATATATTGGCTATGGCATCCAGGACGGCAAAGGTGCGAACGCTTGTCTGGTGTTTATTTGTAATGCCGTATTCGAGGGCGAGAAACGTAGGGTCCAAGAAGCGAGAAGAGCCGTCTTGCTTCTCCCAGAAGACGTAGTTCATCAGAGCCACCAAGTGGTGCGGGTCGAGTTTGACAGCCATAGTGCCTGAATTCACCAATGAAGTAGCAAGACAGGACGCGGCGGGTATCTGCTGACAAGCTATGTAAACTATTAGTACCTTACCAACGAAAGCGAGCCTCAGTATCATACAATCAATAACCCTAATCCAGATCACCGGCACAGCGGGTCCGAGTCACTAAGGCAGTGAACAATCGGGCGTCGAGGGGACTGCAATTTCGCCACACCCCAAGATAAGCGTCCCGCACTCTGAAGAGACGAAGAAAAGCAATTTGGGGAAACTGTGTAAGCCAATGCTAGCGCCAATTCAACTCATACGAGAACTCACAGTAGTAGGGGAGAACTTAGCGAGGGGTAGGGGAGGAAGAGGAAGGCCCGCAGATGAAGCGGTGGAAACGATTTGAAAGGTTGCAGGGGCGGGGAGAGGGTTTAGCAAGGTAAGGAGGGGAGAAGAGATTCTAAGTAGGTGGAGGCGTAGTCCAACGCTGTGCACTGAACAGAGGTGGTGCAAGTTTTGAAAGGGAAAGAAAAAGAGTTGAAAAGCAAACCAGGCTATGCCAAGACACTCACTTTGTGGGTAATCACATGACACCCATCCCTGCCACAATAGACTACTAGCCGATTGAAAAAGTATTCGGACACCTTGGCGCCAAGCTTAATTGGTGCGCGCACTTCAAAATGCACATCAGTACTTGTAACACTATCCTTCAAACTAAATAGTTCTTCAGCAACCAAACTACAGTACTTGGGCTGAGAAAAAGTATCCGGGTAAGACAAGCCAATACCAAACCAGAATTTTGCAAATAACGGGACTCAAAATCCCAACCAAAGAACTACTACGATAAACCATGTTTGCAGTAAAAAAAAAAAAAAAAATCAGGATGAAAATGCAGTCCAAAAAAATTAATTAAGATAGCATTGCACAGTTGTCTACGGTAGCAGTAGGTTAGTATTTACTGTGTCAGAGTGGTTGCAATCTACGTCAGTTTTGCAATAAACTCGTTCAGTCTTGGCTTGTCTCACCCGGATACTTTTTCTCAGCCCAAGTAATTCAGAAAGAAATGCAAAAATGATATTCTCCTATCAATTTCCTTTAGTGCCATTGCTTTCTTTATCGAAATTAGTTGCGTTTTTAAAGAGCTATTTAATATGAAAGATAGTGTTACTGGTGTGCATTTCAAAGTGCATGCACCAATTGAGCTTGGCGCCAAGGTGTCCGAATACTTTTTTTTTATTATTATTATTTTTTTTTTAAACTTTTTGATTGCTACTAGACCTATCACTATCTACCTGCAATACTATTAGGCTTTCTGTTTGCCAAAGACGATTCTGAACATAATCATGGGCACGCCGGCTTCCCTACATCCTCAGGATTCCAACCTCTGGACTTACGCCTAAACAGCCAGTACTTAAATTCAATCCCTCGGGCCTATCCAATACCTCTCCTCCACCATTCTGCTCGCCCAATTACACAACCTGCAACCGGGCTTTTTACCCTTGACAGACCAAGCCGATCTATCACAACTTGAACAAAACCACTTCTTCTCACTCTCCTTTTCAACCTCTCTGTGCATCCCGCCACGAGTTGAGGAACTTGCAGTGGGTCCCCCCTCTCGTCCAGATACAACCTTCTTAGCCCTACCGTCAAAACCAGAACGTAAACCACCAGAAGAACCAAAATTTACCCCTCTAAACAACTTCTCCAAATCCTTATCCTCATCGCTCTCTTCCTTCTCCTTCCTTTCATCTTCCGCTGTCCAACTCAAACCCTTATGCCTTGCCCATCTCTCAGCCCGGCGGATCTCCCTCCGCCTGGCCTCCCCATCCACTATATCCATCACTCTCCTCACCCCCGCCATATAGTCCTCCAACCTCTCCTTCAACTCCCTCTCCCCTGGCTGCTCTGTCTTCACCAAATCGTCGACCACCTCCCTCACCCAAACCCAACCACTCTTCTGCCTCGAAGGCTGCACCGCCTCAAAATGCCTCACCGAGTGCCACCTGCCACTCAGCCACAATCCACATTTTATCAGCTCCCTCGCTTCTTCCAAACCTCGGACAAACGCCACTACCGTAGATGACGTCTTGCCAAGTTTCTTCCTCTTATCCACCTCTTCACTCTTCACCAACCAACGCACACCCTCACAAACCACAAAACCCTCTTCCTCTAAAGCGGCCTCCACTTCACCAATCCCCACATCCCACAACACACCCCCAATTTTTAATCCCACTACCACACCTCTATCCCTCACCCCTTCAGGGTCAAACAGTATCCCCCCTCCCAAACTCGTCCTCCTCTTACTTCCCCCACCCACCTCCTGTTCCACCCAAATGTCGCAGCCTCTCTTGCTCGACGCAGTTGAAACTGGTGTAGATGGTCGTAATTCAACCGGCGTAAAATTCTTCCTGGGCGTAAACGGTGTGCTCGTGCGAATGAAAGTCCGCAATTGTTCCTCCTTCACTCTCAATTCTTTCTCTCTCTCCTCCAACTGACGCGATAAAGAAATCAGCTGCTCTTTAAGGGAAGAAACCTCCCTTGAAAGACTCTCAACAGTATGCATCCTTTGTAGCAGACGTTGAATGCTGTGGTGGCGGTTTTTAACTGGTCCAAACTCGTTATCGTGGAATGGTGTGGTGTAGTTATTTCAAACACTGGGGTTGCAGCGGTCACGGAGCATGTCCGAATACTTTTCAAATCGGCTAGTACAGTACTCGTACGGTGCAAAATCCCTAAAGGCATCGCAACCGATCAGCATTAGGCCAAGACACTGCAAATGAGCGCAAAAATGTTTTAAGATGTATGGTTCCCGAAAATCAAACCCCGTACTTGTACTCGTACAATACGTTAACTAGTTGGACAGTCCGCCCCGGAAATGATATGATCTAACCATCCACGCTCTGAACACATGAATCAATAATCCTCCCTAAATGGGTGCTGTGGGCTGGTCCCTAATTACCTGCCCCTTCCATTGTCGAGTGCATTTATCCCAGAAAACCTCCTTCCCGCCCCTGCAGCCAGCAGAGCCGCACCACTACGAGTACTCGAGTAAAGGGGGGCATCGCCATTCCGCCGATCAACTCCTTCCAGACAACGGCTGCAGCACAGTCAATTGAATAAACATGGCAAGCCGATGGCATGCAGCCGACCACCCCATTTATCTCTCTTACTATGTCTTCACCGAGGTCTCCCCTTCCACCGTCTCCTCTTCCGCCGGCTCCCCCGAATGTGAATACCGGGACTCCGAGCCTGAAGGCGAAGGCGAAGCCGATCACGAACGCGGCATGCCAAGTGTTGCCTTAGTACGTGAAGGGCCTGCTTCCCGAGCATGGCTCGCTGGCTGGCGTGCAGGGAATCTATTATTTGGGTCGTTTGGGACCTAGTTAGTGCTTGCGTGCTTCGGGGTCCTTCTAAACAAGCGGGTGCTGGCTTTGTCGGGAATGTATATTCCGGTGATTGCGGGTGTGTTGATGGTGCCGACACTGTACCTTGTGCGTGGCCGTATCGTTCGTTGGTGGGTATGTTGAAGGCGATAAATAACGCCCGCTGCACAAAAAAAAAAAAAAAATACTGATAATTTGCTTGCCGACAAGGAATGAAGTGGGTAAGTTGCGCGCAGCTCGCAAATACGCCGATCTTGGGCTCCTCTAACAGCGGAATCTACGGAACTTGCCCCTGCGCAAAAAGTGAACGGTTATTGCATGTTACTGCTGGGGGCCGTCTTCCGGCACTCACATACCCCTTCTTCAAGGTGCGCATCTCGGCCATACGATGAGGACTGGGGATGTAATCCACGGCGATTATCTGGAAGCGATTGGAGACTGGGGGGGTACAAGATGGACCGTTGCCTCGCAGGGGGCCTCCCAGCG
Organism: Tuber umbilicatum; assembly: GCA_003313605.1. Taxonomy (NCBI): domain Eukaryota; kingdom Fungi; phylum Ascomycota; class Pezizomycetes; order Pezizales; family Tuberaceae; genus Tuber; species Tuber umbilicatum. The sequence goes on along the minus strand of QLOI01001672.1, from coordinate 31,838 downwards.
GCTGAGGAACCGATTCGGAAAACCGGGGTTCACAGGGGAATACGGTAGCTCTCGCCGCTAGAGCGGAAGTCATACTCGCGACGATAATCTAGGAAGCGCTTTTCCGGTTCATGGCGAAGGAATCACGTGTGGGCCCGCTGCTCTTAACGCCCAGCGGCGAGATAGAGTCGTTCTTGGAAGCCTAGGACGAAACGACGGAGGGGATGTCCTACCTTCTCGAAATCCGACTTTGAGCACTGGGTTTACCTGCTTACGTACTGTACACCTTCACTCCCACGCGCATGGACGCACCACGGCGCCACACTTGAGCCACCGTCTCGCCTCTGAACGACCCACAACCTTCTCATCGTCTTCACACAGGATCCTAGTGGCAAATCGCGACCCCAATTCTTCGGATATGTCCGTCACAAACGCGTTCCGGGTGAACTTCACCCGGACAAACCCAATTTCACAACTCGATATACCCCCGCCACTCCTATCCTGCGCATTTGCCATTACGGGCGGGTTGGCCCCGTTGAGCATCTACTTCTTACTGCTACAGAACGTCCTGGCCAGCATCTCCCTCACAGCGGAAGTCTTCGCGCACGCCGCAGCGTGTCTATTTTTGTTCCACCCCCGGTGGCGATGAAATGGTTCTTTTGACAGCGGTTTCTTCACTGCTTAATGTGGAGTCCCGTTCTTGAGCGCGAGGTTGCTGGCGAAGCACTGGCCCGGAACAGTAGATACTATTGGGCGGCCTTCGCCGGGGTTCCTACTCATACGTACTGACGTCATTGCTGCTTGTAGTGCCGTATCTGTTCGGGAAGAAGAGGGTTGGGTGGAGTGCACCGCCGTGCGTGGGTGGCTGCAGCCCTTCCACCAGCGCGGCAAGTCACGCTGGGAGCCGGGCTTGGGGGAGGGAGTTAAGTGAGGGGATTGCGAGCGGCAGGGGTGAAGGGGGTGGTCAAAAAGGTGATCGGAGGGATGGGGAGAGGAGTGATGGTTACGGCTTGGTGGTTTCGTTTTGTTTCACGGTCCGTATCATCTCATCATGGGCTCTACCGCGTACGATTATGAGGAACTTTGTATGTAGGAAATGATTATATTGAACGGTTTGACACGAGTGAGCTCTCGTGATGTTATCGTTATTTATCCTTCGATCCTAGATACCCGCCTGTCCGTCAGGCACTAACCAAGTCTATTGAACGCTCTTCAAAGGCGTCTTCACCATAATACTCATGACTTCGAATAGTACATCCTAATGCTAATCAGCTCCACCAAATCTCCACCTCTAACAACGCAAAGAAAAAGGACTCACCGCAGCAGCCATAGTCGTCAGCTCAGCATTAGTATCATAAGCTGGCGCAACCTCCACAATATCCGCGCCAACCAACTGCAGCCCATCCAAACCGCGAATTATAGCCCTCAACTCACGCGTACTCCACCCCCCGGTCTCTGGTGTTCCGGTCGCCGGTGCGAACGCCGGATCCAACGAGTCGACTGTTCGCCATCACATATCAACGGCCATTCCTCCGCACAGGGGAGGATGAAGGGGAGGATGAAGGGGAGGATGAAGGGGAGGAAAAGGGAGAGGTACTATCAATTGACAGGTAGACAAGCCCCTCACCGACCCTATCCCGGATCTTCTTAACTATCCCACCGACACCGATTTCGTCGATTTCGTGCGCCTCTATGAGGTCGAAGCCGACGACGGCGTCGTTTTCGTAGTCGCTGGGGCCGGATAGTGTGGTTCTTATTCCGGCGTCTGGTGGGCGTTAGTTTTGCATTGATGAGGATTGGGTGGAGGGAGAAGTACGGATGTTGGTGTTATTTCTTAGGAGACCTTCTTTGTATGCGTGCCACTTTTGATAATATCAGTATGTGGAAGGTAGAAGGGGGCGGGGGGAAGTAGAAAGGGAGAAACATACAAAGTAAGTCCCGTGATTAACAGAAGCCTGCTCAGTCGGTGCGCCGCCGAATACTTTTGGCACCCAAGTCTATTTACGCTCTATCATCAGCTCTCACTCCTTGCCTTCACCACATTAACAGCAGGACCCACATCCAGATGACTGTCAAAATGGATAACGGAAACTGGTCCATAAGCCCTCTTCACACTCCTAAGGATCGGCAGCACAATCGTGTGATCACCCCCAAGCGTGATAATCCTAGGCAACACCTTTCCACCCTTCGCCGGACCCTTTCTCCCCTCGTCCGCTTCGTACGCCGGCGTCCTGGACAAGAGACTGTAGTGCCCCTGCTCAATTTGCTTAATGGCATATGCATTATCGTAGGACGTTACGGGGATATCACCGCAGTCTAGCACTCGCGCCCAGGAGTTGAAGGGGTTCACGGAGAGGAGGGTGTTGTAACCGCCGCTGAAGGAAAGTTTGTGTGAGCCTGGAGGTACAGGTTTTGTTAGTCAGAAGAGGGGGAGGGGAGGTACTAGAGATTTAGGCGGCGGGAACCTTGACGGATTCCAGATGGGCCGAAACGCGCGCCGGGGCGGTAGGAGGTTCCAGTGTCGAAGGGGGCGCCTGTGGCCATCAGTGACTGCCATTATAACGATTGGTGGAAGAAAGGAGTACCCAAGAAAGCTATATCAAACTTCTCATCATCGGAAGATAGACACGGAAAGTACGGTATTCTCCCGAACGTTGAGATCCCGCTAAAGACGCTGTCTGCCTACAACATTCCTTCATCGTCAGCTTCACCACTTCCACAATCGAGTTGCGGAGGGAGAACAATGGAGGAATACCTGCGTCCCCCCATCCCCAGGCAAGAAATTATACCACAATCTCTCTTTATGCGGCCCCTGGGCATTCAAGTGCTCCTGCAAACTCCCGGAATGCTCGTGTCCCCAAGCTACCCCGCCGCCCAACCCCACCAGTGCGGTGAAGAGTAAAGTCTTTGTAAACATATTTGGTATAACTTTTTCCTCTTTTCTTCAATTGACCTCTCTCTTCCTGTATCTAATGAACTCAATTCACGCTACCTACCTAGATATTTGTAGTCCCTGGACCCGACTACACGTTTCAAAGTACAGGGAATAAATTAAGGAATGATGGGAGAGGTCATGGCCAACGTACGGTACGTTCGGTACCTAGGATGAATGCAATTACCATCACAATTAGGTGGAAAGGGGTTGATTTCTCGTACGTAATAGATTAACCTCACCGGCCGCCGGTGTTCTAGTGCACGTTAAATTATTACTCGTAGGAGCACAAAAGTTAAGATAGAAGCGTTGGTCAGTGTGTCGTGTTGATCCAGACGCTTGATCTTCCGGAAGAGCATGGCATTGCAGCTCCGGGCTTGCTAGCTAGTTACCTAAATTTTCCGTTAACGTCCAGCACACTATGATACAATACTGTGCAGTGCAGCACAAGTACAGTGCAGTGCTCGAAAATGGGAAATCGAGATGACATCTTTTCCTGCGCCTAATAATTTTCCCGGCAAGCAAAATCGAGTACTGTACCGGCAAGGGAAGCGGCAGTCAATTCGTCAAAGCGATAGGTGATTCACAACAGACCCGACGCCCTTCCCATAAATTTACACTCCTCTCCAATCGATGATCCCCTCCATCGAGCTTGAATTGGGCTACTGGCAGTGAGTTAGTGAACTAGTGAGGCGGGCGATAACTTTGCGACACCAACGTCTGAGCTTCCTCTTATGGACTATTATTACCTGTAACCCTTGCTACTGCGGGTACAAGTACTGTACAGTATGTAATGGTGCGGTTTCCTACTCTTACGTAACCCCACTTTTTCCCGTGACAATTGATTCATCTTACGTTTACGAAATTGTTCTCGTTACCTTATCTCTGTTAGCTAATGGAAACTCGGTAGTATGATAGACTAATCCTTACTAACCTTACCACGAGCAGCTTATGCTGTGAACCTTCCTTGTGAACCAGCTCGAAATAGCAGTAGATATGAGAGAGTCAAGATCGAGAAAAGGAAAAAAGGGTTAGAACGTTGGATGGAGGGATGGAGAATGGCGTTCACTTGGAGCTGGGATTGGTGGTTTTGGAGATGCGAGATAAGGAGGAAATGCTCGTTTGATGGATGGGATTGGTTTGGATTGGATCGGTGGATGCGAAGGAGGGGGGGAAGGAGGGTAAGGGGGGGAAGGAGGGTAAGCGGATAATATTTGATCCGTGGGTGATTGGCTAGAATCCGGCCGTTGGGACTGGATCATGATACGATACTCGAGTATGTGCTGTGTTCTACTTATAGTAGTGGCGTGATCATAATAACTGTGCGTTTCGCGTGATATTTTATCATTTACCTTATCTTTGGGGTATTAATAGTCCCCAGGCCAAGTGTTACACGCCGAGTTAATGGGTTAACTTGTTCGTTTGGTCATTTCCTCTATCATCATAATCTATCCAGCATATTTACCATACATCTCGTAACTATGGAAGGAAAATTATCTCCTCTCCACTGGCTAAAGGGGTAACACTATCAGAGCCCTCCCTGTTCAACCCGCTCATCACTTTCCATCCTTTCAAACGCCTTCACGACCTGTCTATCCCAATTGCTAAACCCCACGAGAGCCCATTCCATCGCTCCGACAAGGTACAATGCTATACACTGCCCGACCCAAAGGCCTTTAAGCCCCCAGCCGTGGAAGGCGAGCCAGATACCTAACGGTAGGGCACCAAGGTAGTAACTGACGAGGTTTACTGCTGCACCAATATGTTGACGGCCCATACCTCTTAGTGCTCCTCCGCAGCTGCCTGTAAATTATTAGCCGTGCAATCAGATAGAGAATATAAATTGAGGAGGGAAACCATTTAGCCCATCTGCAATTTGAAATAGCGCGACGAGCGGTAGGACCTGTGCGGTGAGTTTGATGACGCGAACGTCGTCGCTGAAGATCTTTGCGTAGTAGTCTTTCACAATGAGCATTACTGCCATTACCAACGTTCCAAGAACGATGCTAAGGACAGCAGCAATATTGGCTGCTCTCGCAGCACCTTTTGCATCTCGTGCTCCGAGGAGATTTCCCACACGGGCAGACGCAGCGACTCCGATGCCGAAGGGAATTGTGTTGAGAACTTGGTCCGTTGTCATGATTACTGATTGGGAGGCGAGTGGCACAGTACCTAACCTCCCGGCTGCTAGGGCTACGATTTCAAAAGCCCACTATAATTATCATTAGCGCTCACCTCCTCAAGGTGGAAGAGTGACAAATACCCATTCAGTCCCAACCATAACAACCCCCAACCCCGCCAACCTCGCAAACACCCCCATATTCCTGAAGCACGCTCTATCCCATCCTCCCCATGCCCTCCACCCCCGAGAAAACCGAGCATACCCCATAATCCCTAAAAAACCCACCCAGTATGTAATACCAGTCGCAATCGGCGCACCAATAAGTCCCATACCAAAAGCGTAGACAAACAGCCAATTCAACAACGCATTCAACGGACTCGTTATTAGCAAGATATAGGTCCCAGCACGCATAATACCCTGAGCCTGAAGGAACTTCTTCCCGGCTTCGAAATATATATAGCCCAAACCGCCGGGTATTAAACACTTTAGGAAAGTAGCGGAATCAGCGGAGAGACTGGGGTTTTGGCCAAGCCGCAGAAAGACCCCCTCCGAGAAGTACCATAAGATTGCAACGGGAATATAGAATACTCCTAGCACTACGAAAGCACGTTGTAATAAGATGCCGAGTTCGTGAGTGTTTTTACTACCGGTGTAGGATGAGGAGCAGAGTGTGTCCAGCGCTGTTGTTCCCCCCAAAGCGATCAACCAGGCTGTTGACATGGCAAACATGTAAGAGAATGCAGCTGTAGCGAGATGCTCGGGTGAGAGGCGGCCGACTATTAAGACGGAAATTGTTTGTAGGGAATTCTGTAACGTGTAGGCGAGGATTACGGGGATACTGTTTTTGAGCAGGAGGCCGAATTCTGAGAGTATACTTCCTGTTTCATTATCGTGGTCTGTGGGTTTTGGTAGTAAGGAAGCGCGCTCGTCCGTTTCTGGCGGTGTGTTTGTTTTCTTGAAGAGGGAGGGGAGCCAGGATGACATTCTTGCGGTAGCGGTGGATGAAGATGAAGGAGTGGTAGTAGGATCCATGACCGAAGCTTAAGGATGACGTGCGAGCTCAGATACCACAGACGATGGTCGACAGTTCGCCGTTCTTTAGGGTAAGTATAAGTATGTTTGTATGTCTGCCGTCTTGGGGGATATTTACCCTTTCAACAATTGAACAGGTGGGCGGAAAGGTGCTCGTAGATAGACATCTACTCGAGTACCGCCGCCCTGCACCGCAGCACACGATACCGCATTAGTTGGGGAGAACCGGCAGACGCTCTTACGTTGAAATAAGAAGCGGCTCAAATCAAACTCACAATTGCGCCAAAGTGAGAACCCTGAAGGGTTTAGTGCTGGCTATATAGAGTTAGGAACGGCGTTTTATCGCGATTCCGAGACAAAGAGGGGGGTAAAGGATCTTATTTGAACCTGCTAGCGCCTGCCAATTCTCGCCAGGTAATGTGGTATCGTGCTGTCTTCGGGTAGCTGACAAATAGGGCAGACGACGGACCGACATGGAGCAAAGGAGAACAGATACTGGCACGTAACCGATTACCTGCAGCTCTTGAAATAGACCGAAGAGCGCCCCCCAAACTAAAACCTAGGAAATGAAGAGGGAAGAAGAAACCTCAAAATCAACATCCTCCTTCCGCTCATCGCGACAACCCTTGGACACATCGCCGCCCCGTCTCTTTTCCTCTCACCAATCTGCCCAATCCATCTCGACCCCTCCATCCTCGCCGCGATGTTCCGCTCTCCCCATATCGGAATTACCTAACAGCAGTCTGCCAGACAGGGGGTAAACTTCCCATACCGTAGTTTACTCGAGCAATTCCTACCATTCAATCATCAAGTACCGTATCCCGTACCGTATTCGGTGCATGACCAGAACCAGTCGACTCAAATGGGATTTTCGAATCAAAAACACCTTTTTTCCTTCAAACCGCACCAATGCCTGCATGTTTGCTTATCGGGGGATTTTACGTAAAAGTTATGAAGGGGCCAACGGCGAGTCAAGGGGATTGGAACGGAAGATAATCGTGGTGGCACAGTGCGTGCTGTAACCGGGAGATGGGGAATCGTGGGGGAAGGGAGGACGGGAGGGAAGGGAGAGAGGGGGTTGGTTCGGAGAGGATAGTGCATATTTGTTGGTGGTGCAAGTATCAGACTCTTAAGTTTGGTGTGGATGAGTCAGGATATCTGCCGGTGTTCGTAAGTTATCCTGATTCCCGTCCAGATAGCCAATCACGCACTCGAGAACTTGTGGCTTGGTCGTACTCGTTGTTGCGCAGACTTCAGCATAGGCTAAGCGAGACGCCCCTACCGCCAATGAGATTCATATCACACCAGGAATCCAGTCCACTAATGAGAATCTGAATACCTCCATCCTATTACAGAGGTTAACTGAACCTTCAAGCTCTACTGTGTACGAACAAACGTGTTTATCGTAGTAATAATTCAATTGGATTGGTGATATTTAACGATCGCTGCTGTGTTGTGCTGACAGCACACTCAGGCCCCGAATGTGGTAAAACCATGCCCGTGGTCCACACGAACTCACTGGCCCCCTATTGATACACAATGCCAGTAGTATCGGTATTCCACGGCGTGTCTACTATGCTGGAACAGCACCAGCCCTACAATCGGGATAGTCATTGGCAGAGTACGGTATCGCAGCATTCTTCCATTATGATATTTCAAAACACCCCGAGACCATAACCTGTCGTGCCGAAGCCGTGTTGAGCATTCCCGGCCCTCTACCAGTGCCTAGATCGCCCGCAACACCAAAGAGGAAAGGAAAACAATCGCACTGGCGCTTAAGCGTTATCTCTCCGGTGAGGCATGACCAACTGTCTTTAGTACTTGTGCCGTACACGCTTTAATTGTCGCGTTTGTTTCTCTTGCTGCTGTTATTTGCGTTCTGGAGTTCACCCGCTTGCTCGCTCGTGGGGAACCTCTTCCCCACTCTTGTGCAGCCTAAGGCCACACTCCATACGCGATTCCAGTGGTCGCTCCCTTTTTTGTGATCCCCGGTATTCTAGTGTGCGGATAGATATCAGAGGATAACCCCACTGCGACGGAATCTGGGGGTAAAGACGCAGCAAATTCCGGATCTCTAGGACTAAACCCCTATATCAGCTTGATAAATACGGCACAGCCAGCCTGCCGATCCAGCGAGGTATCCCATAGCAGAGCAGATATGTCGAAGGAAGCCCAGCAAAACAAGCCTTCTGTCGAGAACGGGGTTCCCGCTTACGATAACCAACACGAGGCTGGTTTCGTGCAGGAATACACTCCTGCCAAAGATGGTATTGAGCTTCATCCAAAACCCACCGCTGATCCCTTGGACCCTTTGAACTTTCCAAGATGGCAAAAGTGGACTGCTCTGGGTCTTGTCATGTGGATGTGATTTTGCCCTTCTTTCATCGTTGTAGTGCCATGCATATCTGACTTTATAGGTACTTTTTGTTCACATACATCACCACTACGACTGTGCCATCCTTTCCTCTCTTGCAAGAGCAATACTCAATCTCCTATTCCCAAGTGAACTGGACAGTCGCTCTCCCAGCTTTGGGGCTTTCCGTAGGCCCACTTATCTGGTCATCCTTATCGGATATATATGGACGCCGCATCATCTTAATTATCGGCACCACAATAGCCCTGGTGGCTACTATCGGCACCGCTGTTGCGAAGGAGTATAGTGGTTACATGGCTGCTAGATTCTTCCAAGGTCTTGGGGTTGCACCAGCTTCAACTGTCGGAATGGCCGTTGTGAACGATCTCTTCTTTGAGCACGAGCGTGGGCAAAAGTTCGGCTTGTGGGTTCTGGCGATAGACATGGGATTACTGGTCGGCCCTTTAAGTATGCCCATGCCAATCCCTTAACCTGTTCAAATGCTAACCCCCACAGTCGGTGGATTCATCACTCTGGTGGATCAATACTGGGTAGCTTGGCTTACGGCTATCTTTTTCGCTGTCTTGTTGATTGCGGAAATTTTTTTCTTTCCCGAAACCCTCTATCCAAGAAGGCTCATGCTTTCCCAGCTACCAACATCCTCTGGGCTCCAAAGCGAGAAGGCCGCAACTGTATCTGCCTCAAATGATATTGCCAGAACCAAAAGATTACCATTTTTGAATATACGGAAGGTTCCGGGAATCGAGCATCCAAAGCCGTGGGATACCTTAGTGCGATTTATTAAGCTGTGGACATTCCCGAACGTAGTAGTTGCCGTAATGGTATACTCTTTTGCATGGTGAGTCTCTTCTCTGAACAGTTGGACGATTCCTAATAGATAAAAGGTACTGGTGGATCATGTCTGTGATAACTTACCTCCCGGTAGCATACCTAAAATATAGACCCCAGATACAGGGCCTTCTGTATAGCGGTATGATCTTGGGGACACTCTTCTCTGAGCTCCTATGCTCAGGGACGTTGGGTGACTGGATCATCATTAAACTTGCAAAGAGGAATAATAATGTCAGAGTGGCGGAAATGAGATTGTGGCTTATATACCCGGCTGCTGTCATAACTTCCAGTAAGTTTAACAGGTCCTAGGATCGTCACTTGCTGACCACATACAGTCGGATTGATAGTATGGGGAATTAGTGTGGATAAGGGCTACCATTGGATGGTCGGTCAAGTAGCCCTCTTCCTGGGTGAGCACGCCATCCTCTGATCGCGCTGAATGTTACTAACGGGGGTGTAGTCGCCGCGGGAATCCAAATGGGTAACACCGCGATCTGTGCCTATATTGTAGATTGCTATCCACTCCATGCGATGTCAGTTATAAGCTTCTATGTCGTTCTACTCAATTTGTCGGCGTTTGCGAATCCGTTCTTCATAGCACCATGGTGCGACACCGTTGGATTCACATGGACATTTGCTACGCAAGGCCTCCTCACGGCATTTGTATCAATTCCGGTGATATGCGTAATGCATGTGTTTGGCAAAGGTTGGAGAGAGAGTAGGGGTGCCCCCAAGTGGATTTCACCGGAGTACGCATAGGATTCATACCTCCAGTTCTTTTGGTTCTTAGTATGTCATTATAACTATTTATTTTAATGAATTGATACCTCCTTCGTTCGGGCCTTGTGTTCCACAGAAAAACAATTGCAATAAGGGTGATGCCCTTCGAGTATAACAAGTAAATATTATGTGAATAGTTAGCAGATGCCTATGGATGCCCGCAAATATTTGTATTTATCTGAGGATGCCTGCAAATATCTTCAAACACTTGCAGATATCTTCTGCTAGTTCGACCCTCAGACACGTAGAGAAGTCGGGAACTTTCCAATAGGTTCAAAGCAATGTGAGTAGTGTGGATGCTGGGCAGTTTCCTATCAAGCTATCTTCTCTCACCATTTCAGTATCACTACGAACCTCGGACCCCTAACACGCTTCCCTATTGTCTCACCCCTACCACATCCTTCTCCAAGCGCTCTTCATCCTGGCGATTCCACATCGCAAACTATCACCCCTTCCGTGATCCTAATCGTTGGATTGAATACAACTATTCGCACGAGAATACGCGCGTACCCCCTGGATCTCCACTAAGTTCTACGCAGAGCGGTGATTTGACCCCGAGATAATGGGAAATACTAGTGGAGACAACATATCGCGCCAGTGTAGTCATGTAGCCACGGAGGTTAGTAGTACATACACTCGTGTTCCGTTTAATCGGTGTCGATAGATACTCATCCCTTGAAAACTCCACTAATCAGAGTAACCATGCCCGATCACTCGGAAGCCGGCAGATATCTAAAGTCTGGCTAGGCTGGCTTCTAGAAAAGATCGGGCGGGACTGGTCGCTTGCGAGGACTTGTGTGCCTTGTCTTACCTTTTGTGCTGGCGGTTTGCGGAGCTCTTGAGTATTGATATCAGGTTTCCGAAACAATTGATTATAATAACAATGGCAAACAAAATTCTGCATAGTGGGTGGGGTGTCTCAAGTTCTTTTTTCTTGGAACTCCAACTGGTCAACAGTCCCCAATGGTTTCTAAAATCGCCATCCACGGTGTCAGAAGGCCTGCCGCAAGCCCATACATATACCGGGCCCCCGACCTCCATCTTGTTTGCTATATGTTGACGCATCTAACTACAACAATTCCGACTTGCTAGAAATTAATAGTTACGGTCTAGACTAAGCGCCCTCCCGAAAGCCCCTTTATATTCCACCGGGGAATTTAAGCGGTTATAAGGAATATTAATCTTTGGGAGGGACAATTGACCTGGAGTAGTTGTTGAGATATAATCATATAATATCACTCGTATTCTGGTAAATAAGTACTTGAAACCGAGATGACACTATCGTCTTGCACCACTCCCCCTTACGCTTTAGTTATCTCAATTCGTCATATTTGGTTCAGCCTCCGCTCCTGGCGAGACATAAGGTAATAAATAATTTGATTCCCAGCCCTAGACGGGAGCCTCACATGCTAACAGTACAGTCGGCAATTGAAAGGGGTGGACTGTGAACTTGCATAATATGGTATCGTAGAGGATCATGAAAAGCTAATCTATTGAACTCCCAAAACCCACCTATCCATATCTTTTTAGATTACCTATAGGGCATGCGGTTATATGGTTATGTTGTATGGGGCTATCGGGCATCTTGTTTTGCTGTTTGCCGTGAGTAGGCACACGACAGGATTGTTGTTTTCACATCCTACGCTGCTAGGCATAGGATATGAGTTTTTGGTTTCGATAATACCCGTTACCATCGGGTGTCGGGTCTTGTGTTGTTCCTTTCACACCCGATACCATTGGGCATAAAATAGTTGTCCTAAGATATATCCTTGAGGGGCGAGGATTATGAGATATAAAGGTGGTTCCAGATTGCTTGAGATCGTGGAGGATCATAGTTTATCAGCCCGGTGTGTTTCCTTAGAGTTTGTTGAGTTTTCTTGAGTCTCGGGAGTCGTTTGTTATATGCCGGAAATTTATATCTCCTGGTCTGTCCTTTGCTAGAATATTTGCTGTCATCGCAGTTTACCACCCTTCCACGCTCAGTTACGCTTAGAGTCTATTGCGATTGAACTTTCACCACTTCGTCCTTTCGTGCTTCCTTTAGATCCCATTATTTCCTTCATAGCTTAGTACTCGATTTGTCGTTTTTGTCCTCTAGCCTAATAATTACTTGTGCAAGCTTTCAAGTCTTACATCCTCCCACTCCAACCCCGCCTACGGGTCAAAGTCTTCTTATTCCAGTCACTAAAGATTAATCCCTACTTACAGACCTAGGCCATGTCTACATTCTCTGTAGAAATGGACGAGTGATGGGATATGAGGCCGACCCTCAATACCTATGGCAGCTACTAACAGAACTATTACTACAAGGATCTAACTCTTGGAGAACAATTACTTTTCCTTCGGGATGAGGCCCTGAAAGAGGGCATGTAACTCTGGCTGTCCTACCCTCTACCTCTCCTGCGGTGCGGAAGACACAGTATCCGAGCGAGATCAACATGATTCATCCCGAATATTACCTACTGACCGCACGGAGTATATCTAGTACAGCGGGTCGATCGGATTTCGCAGCGAGGGTAAATACAGTGGACGACGACAATCCATTAACGCTTCCCGGTAATGATGCCGAGCACCCTAGGGTTGTACCGTGGGTGACCTGACCCATTGTATGATAGGCAAACAACCAAGGCACCAAGCGACGGGGAACCAGGGTGCTGCGGAAGGTGCCGCCCCGGAAAAAGTTTTACATCCCCGCGTGGTATTTGTTGTGGTCAAGGGTTTAATCCCCAATCCCTAACTTTCTAGCGGTACTCGAGTATCCGATCTTCGTATGGGGTGGGATATCAGGGATACCGAAACCCAGGAGATCATTTATGGCAGGATTGACTGGTAATCTTTAGGGTCGGCGATCACAAGCCATATGAGAGTGATATCGATATCCGGCTGCGGCTAACTATATAGCATACACCATTACGAAGCGTTGACCCGGTACTATCGGAAGATGGTCGCAGAACCCAGGTTCTTCAGGTGGAGTGGACCCGCTCTATATACGAAGGCTTCTTTGGGACTAGAGCTCTCCCGAGATCCCGAGACTACTTGCCACAAGTATACGCGTTAACCTTTGCCTCTGCATTCCAAGATCAAGGACTACTTTTTGCGCAAGTGATAGACAGCCCCGACGGTCTTCGGTCATCACATTTTGGTAATAAATGGGGAGGGCTAGGACCAAACGTGCGAGGTGCGGAAATCGCCAGTCCGAAAATAGAAATTCAGCCACTCGTGTATTGTCACAAGCTCAGGATTGATATTAAAAAAGAAAATAAACCTATAAAAAGAGTAAAGGCTGAATGAAGTATTGATAATGAAATATTCCATAACATAAACCAAGAATCCAGACTCTAAACATGAAATACGGACTGGAGCATCAATGTCCGTAGTGCATACCTCCAGGGGCTTGATAGCCGCCCCCCATGGCCTGCGTCTTTTTGGTCCTTGATACTACTTCGTTCTCTTCTTGGATAAGGGCACAGCACCCGCAGCAAAAGGTCCTGCAGCAATCCCCGCAGCCACCGCCCTCTAAATTATATTTTCGCCTAATCTCACTGCGCTGCATCAGACCTAGAATGAAGTTGAAAGGAGGGAGACACGTGCACATGGCAGCGTATCCCATACACTATAAACGAACCCGGGTTAGAAATAAAAAAGGCCGGAACTATGAATGAATATATGAAAAAAGTAATGTGGGGTAGTTTACCCCTCCATTGCAGCATGAATACCCGTCCATCGTAGGATTGTGCAGACGATGCCTGGTCCTTCCAAAGAGGATGCAAGGACACCACCAACCGGTGCAACCTTAAGAACGATATTAGCCAATGTGGAATGCTTTCCCATATGTATCCAAAGTTCCCCGGTCTAATTGGTGTACTTACAAACCCCACATTTATCAAAGCACCCGCACAATCCATGTTCCCATCTCTGCGGACCGTGATTTTGGTGATGTCCCTGCGGTGGCGGTGGAACATATCCCACCCCCTTGGACTGGTCCGGGTCGTAGTTATACCCGCCGTGGTGAGGCTGCGGCAGTTCTTGCGGGTGGCCATGCGATTGCGTGTTTCCAGTGGCTTGGGGGGAGTAAACGGCCTGGGGATATTGATGCCCCCCCTGGTGATGTTCAGGTAACTGGTACGACATCTTTCCGCCTCCCTTCTTCCTCTCTCCTCAAAAAGATAATAGAAAATAAAAAATAAAAAATAAGAAATAATCGCAATTCGGGTTTCGCCCCCGCTTTCGCTTCCGCCTGTCCGTATGAAGGCAGTTCGGGGGAACGGGAAACTCAGTCGTAAAGGCAGGGTCTTTCCTTTCCTCACCCTTCCGGTACTCCTTCCTTTTTGTATGATAAACGGTTTTTTCCTTCTTGCCCGCACTCGCAAAGTCGTCGAAAATTCACCAAACAGGATTGAACCGAGCGGTGCAGCCGTGACCGGACATTAACACTCTTAAGAAGCTTACAAAAAAAAAAGACGGTAGACCCAACCCTGGGCGAGCACTTCCATTCTGGGAATCTTCCTCGTGTTGGAGCTAATTTCAACATCCTAGATTGTGTGTTACCTGTGTCACCGCACGCGGCGATTCTAGGGGGAATGCCTAGCTTAGTCGTATGAGACAGCTTATTATCAGCTTGAAGGAGGCGGGGTTGTTCTGCCTTGCCGTAACTTTGTGTGCCCGAGTTAGTGGTTTATCGGTGGACTGAGAATTACGCCTGGGAGAATATTAGTAATGGGAGGTTTGTTCTGTGCGTACTTTTAGGAACCACTAGGGATCAGTGCAGAGTTTCTTTTTTCCCTTGAGGGTTCTTTACCATACGAGAGAAGTGGACCAGTCCCGCTACATGTACTGTACCGCCATTCCGGCCTGTCGGATTCGCAGGGCGGGAGGGATACTCTATCGGAGGTGGAGTATGATGGATTGTGCTTCCTAACTCGGGTAATCGGGGGAGCGCTTACTGGTGAGATTTTCTCGAATGAAATTGTGGATACCGGTTGCCCCAGTTAAAATATCACTACGGTATCAGGGACTGTGCTTGTATACAACGCGGTACGGTATTTCCACGTGTACGAGTACTGCACAAGTGCCAAAAAGCGCCCAACTATTTGTCAATATTACTTCAACGCTCAGTTTAACGCTAAGCCAAACAAAGTTTCGAACCCGAAACAGCGGGAACAGAAGTTAGAAATAAGTTACGATCACCGCATGAACTTAACCCCCCTAGTACTGTAACTTCGGCTAAACGCCCCACCATGGACTCACCGCGCGGGTCTCTCATGGATGGTGGTTGAGTAATCAAACAATTAGCTACCGGAGAACGCCAGACCTTTTTCCTTAGCGACAAAAGTGTCACGAATAGTATTTAGAATGGCTGTCGTTAGAGGTTTTGGATTAACGACGGAAGACTATGGATCATTCTGGAAGTTGCGAGATTCTAGCACGAGCGCAAAGAGGATTCTCCAGACATGTTTTTCCTTGGTTATTATGGGTGTCTAGAGGAACGGGGACATGCGTGGAGAACTGGAGACAAGTGTGGGGATCCATGGAACATAACCAAAGGATCAGGATCCTTTGGTTATGTTATTTTTATACACCTGTCTTTGCCATTAGTTAATTTGTGAGGTAGATGAACAAGAGGAAGAGAACGAGATTGTTTTCCATACCTCCCCTATCTTTCCTACACAGTGCCCGAGTTCGTCGCATCCTACCGCCTACTGCGGCGCTATCCGTCTCGCACCTTATCCAATCTTAATAGTTATTTGTGCATAGGTATTCAACTATTATCCTATGCATAAGTAAAAGTTGGGGGGAGACTTTTGATATTGGCCATTGCAGTAAATACCTGAGTACCGGTATGATATATACTTGTGCAACCCCTCCCAGAGAGTGCCCCCACCTTGTCCATCCTATATTAAATTCGTGCTACCTCCATGCCATGTTTAACTCCTGAGGCATCGCGCGGGATTGCGCAAGCAATATCGGCATTAAGCACCGGGGTGCGTTCTTGAGCGAGGCAGTAGGAATGAAAAATCGCTATTGCTAATCCTAAACACGCTTCTCATGTTCGAAGCGGGCAGCGCTCCCCTTGCTCCGGAAATTAAAATGGTCAAACCAGAGTTCGAACGCTGCAAGGAGAGATTTCAGTCATCCATTATGCAACGAGTTCTTTCCAAGCGTTCCTGAGCTGCTTCAAAGTGGTTGAGCCCCATTGGTGCAGCTATAATATATATTAGGGCAGCCTAATTTCTAACTATAGTATCACAAAATATTATCCATGTTTCATCTCTGCTCTGCTGGCAGGATTTTCGGAATGGCTCTTGACAGTTTCATCTAATAACGCACCCCTATGCTTAACCTCGATAAAGTTGCGACCAACCAACGGCCCAGCAGCCCAACAAAGGAAGGGGGGAAAAATAGTAATCACTAGGGTTTATCATGTTTGCGGTTCCGAGAATGGTTTATTCCGGATGAAGAGGGGCGAATAATAGGACCTCAAATAATCGAACAGTCTGCTGCGCGATCGGGTTTATTTATATAGCTAACTGAAAGGAGCACAACCGGACCGGCATATGGCTACTCACAGATTACTTCCAAGAGGCAAGCCAACTCTAATCCCGCCTGAGGTCGAGGATTCCCTACTTTGGAAAAGGGGTGATAAACACAGTAAAGAGAGGGTTCTGCTTGGCGCCTCTGAGATATAAAAAAAAACAAAAAAACACGAGACATTGCCAGAGGAGGCAACTCCAATGACATAATATGGTAGCACTGGGTTCGATTATTCGAGTTTTACGGGTCGGTACCTGTGATGCGGTGGATACACTACGAATACCAGTTGGATACCCTGCCTCCCTTTTAGCTTGGTTCGGGCAGGAAGGAGGTCGGAATTGTGGAGAGATACTCCAGTAAAAGAATGGAAAGGGAGGTCACCGCGAGCACCGCACAGGTAGATGACTGTAGGTTCCATGGGTAGGCAATTCATGCGTTGTGGTAATACCGGTACCGGTATTACTGTAACTTTGTGCTGGGGGACATTTTATCCACTTAATCTTAGCGGTGTGTGGAGCACTGTACTGTGCCCGAGCACAAATATGTCTACATGGGATACTTTTTCCCGTACCAGCACCCGCGCTGCACGACTACGGGACCCCACCACCCCGTGTCGCACATCCTAACTATTCGTAACTGGCAAGCATTATTCGATAACAGGGGTGGTAAATTTTTATGAGTGCTCAGATGGGCAAGGATTTTTGTCATACCTGTATTCTTTGCAAACCCCTGCTATCGAGTAGTTCTTGCCAGCTAGGGTGCTCGAGCACAAGTACTGTACAGTACATCCAACGGTGGGGATTTATTCTGGCATGTTGTGAGGTCGTATCCAGTTAGTTGGCGCTGGGCGGATGCCAGTTGGGTGGGTTGCGGCAATAACCGTTGTGCCAGTAACAAAACTCCAGGGCTGAGCTTGGCATGTATGATACCTGCCGTGATGGCAATGGAAGGGAGGTTATCTCGGATTAAGATTAGAGCTATGTCACAAGTACGGTACCGTAGATTTATTTTCATTGCTTTTTTTATCATGAAGCCTTCTTCGCAACGATAACAGCTACGTGAGCAAGGGAGAGGGAGAGGGAAAGAGTACCGGTAGTACAGTATGGGATAAACCTCTACGGGGGTGCTAGTTCTGTATCGTACCAATTACGCTACCGAAACCTAACGGCAGCCACAATACCACAGCACACCACAACACAGCACATTAATCACGGACTCTCACTCTACCGCATGGCGTTTTTCGTTCCTGGGGGGGGGGTGCTGTGATGAGCGGCCCGGTTATCTGGGGGGGGGAGGAGAAAGGAAGGCAGGACCGAGGGATATCGTAGCCACAAATGGTGGTTAGGTGATGTCTTGATAGCAGTGGAAATGAGAGAGCAAATCATGTGGAAGGGTCGATGTCCGCCCTCGTCCCTTAGAAATCTCCCGGTCTTTAGAGTTGAGGGGATGATCGAGAATGCCCGACCTAGAAGATCTAGAATCGAATAGATAAAATTGTGGGTAAGAACACAAGGTAGGGCCCACCGGATGTACTGGTCTGAAGAGCCCCCCAGCCCTTTTGGGGAGCTAACATATATCTCGGAGCTTTAATCCGTGAGAGAATGGAGAAGCGTCCGCTTTAGTTTATCGGTAAGCTAGCCTCCAAGAAATAAGGCATTTATGGGGCGAATTTCGGTAGAAGGTCAGGAACGAACTAGATCTCACCGTCGACACTCTTATCAAAGGTAAAAATTACTAAATACATTATAAAACTTAATCCCAACTGGTGGGTGCTCAGAGAATACTTGCTCTGACCGTGTTAAGGATCATAAAACGAGGGTGGGCGGACTCGAGGATGGCAAATATAAAACAAATACTAGATTGAGTGCGGGGGTCCTTGCGTATGAGAAGACACGCTGCAGCTTTTCCCTATGCAATACTGTGGGCAAATTAAACAAGGGCCCCCAAGACATGGTGTTAGCCCTCCAACAGGCGATTATATTAAGGCCCCGTCGGAACACGGCGTCTCGGTGTGCGACAACTAGTTTGGGCCCTGAATAAATCACCTCCACAAGAAAAGTATCAACGCTCGACTACAACGACTATTTCCTGATGTTAATGCCCATGTCAGTGGAGAGTCGATTGGAGGACAACGCAATCGTTTAACTTTTCAAAATGTTGTGTTATGGTTGAGTAGATAGAGAAAATAATTTGCATGTGTATCTGTTGGAGGATGGTAATTTTGGACCTCATGGAACACCGTTAAATCAAGCCCAAAATCCACTAGTATTGTCCTGATATAAGGCCCTAGTAACTCCTACTGGAGCCCCAACTCACGCCTAATTTGAATTAGTAAATCAGAGGATTTTTGAACTATTGCCTAGAAGGACAGTTTAGCTGTTGCAGACCCGGTTGGCGGTAAGTCCATGGGTGGCTAGCTCCATCACGGCTCAGTACCGGTAGTTCTCTGCTCTTCCACGGTGCACCGCACCGTACCCACTCCCTCCCTCTATCCCCCCCTTCCTCCATGTGCTCGGGTATATCGAGCATGCACGACCCAGCTTTGCCTGGCACGCGAGGTCTTGAGGAGGGGCCAGGATCCTCAATACAGGTATTTAATGCAACACGTGTTTTATCACACTCGGATATTGAGCCGACCTGTCGGGGTTCTCCTAAGAAGGCACCTAACTTTCAGCTCTTCACAGGGATTCCCAGATCGTGGGGTTCGACACTCGTCATGCTTTCTCACTCGTGGAATAACTTCCGCCAAGTACGCACAGGGACCCCTCTGGGAGGAAAGGAAGTGTTTTTGTGATAGCTATTTGTGTTACTGTACGGTAGTGTTGCAATACATGCACCGGTACCTGTGGGACAAAAAGCAAGGAGTTGGATTTGGAGCGCCTGTGTGTGGGTGATGGCTTTCACCGCCCTACAGTGTGTATTATTGCCGTTACTGATTACTCGATTTTGCCACCATGTTGTACCTGTACCGGTGCCGCACCATGCTAGCGAGCTGTGCAAGCATGGTAGGCCAAAGCTTAAGATGGCATGGGGTCACCGGGGGTGCGAATGGCCTCCACGTTTTGCCGCGCAACATACCGGCACTTTGCTGTACGAGTGCCGGTGCCTGTTCCAGGCAATAAGTGCCCAAAGGCGAGGGGGGTACAGTTTGTATTGAAACTCTGATACGCACGGATTTTTTTACTATATATTTCTTTGATCCCTGTTTCCGGGATTAGTAATTCTTGCCCGGGACAATTGTTATCAGGTACGAAGTCTCGAACTCAGCTGGCAAACCATATCCAAACTGAGGGGTAAAATATTGGAGATACCAGATTTGTACATACCGGAGTACCGTACATATAGCACCCTCCCGAAGCACAAAGCAAGGAGACTTCTGCTGCAGGGGGTCCTTAGCTTAAAAGATCCGAACCCGAGGATTTTGAAGTGATCCCGCATCGCTAAAAGCGCTGACAGCGCGGATATGGATAAAATCACCGGTCAGAGCATGTTTTCTTGTATAACCTTATTTTTAAAATGATTTGAGATTGGTTCGAGGTGTTTACCTTGCTTGGAGCTAACCGTACCAAGGATACCGCTGAGATTATATACTCGGGTAACAAATATGCAGATCCAAATACCACGGAATGTCTACAACATATCGGACGTTTTTTAATATGAGGTTCGGCATAATGTCAGATCTTTAATCTGTTACATTGTTTAAAAACACGACATCATCTCAAAAAAGAGAACTAGCTTTATGTTAGGATTGAAATAAGAATTGAGCTTGTATGCAAGAATCTATCAAGAAATGGGAACACAGTACCGTGGCTGATATAAGGGAATTTGAAAACCTAATATCTAACTCTAAGAAGGATGAAAGTGATATCAAGCAAAGCCCCAGAGGCCTCAAGCAAATAGAAAGCTTACAGAGGTTGAGGTATTTATTTTTAACTTACTTTAATTATTCTTTCCCCCAAAGACCCAGATTAAATTACAACTTAACTAATAATTGTTTCGAATATAATAATATTTTCAGGACAGGAACCTTGGAACAAAAAGCAGGGATCGTTTTGCCGCTGTTGCTACTTGAGGATGGACCGCACGAAACTTGTTAGAACTATATAGTAGTGTATGAGCACTTGCAGCCACTCAACAACAGTCTTCGTGAAATAGGATTTCTCTTTGCCCATAGAGTGGGCACCTTCCCGCACAGACCCTGATTGCGCAATAATCCCTTGGTCACCGTAATCTCCGCCAAAGAGTAGCTTCGTTTCTTGAGGGATTTTTCCGAGTGACTATGCATGTACTGTAGGTGTACAATTATCTGAAGAATTAATGCTAGCCTTACAATCTATCTGCTAGCTCGATCCCGCAACAGCAAGGACATAATATTGTATTCGTACTGCTGCCTAGAGATCTATTTGTGGAAGGCTCTGAGACCAGTCCAGCTACAGTGTACAGGAACCACATATGTTTTTATATTGTTAATTTTTAATAAGAACGCTCTATTACATGGCGGTCTATAGCGCTAATGTTACCCAAATCTATCCCTAGTAAAATTACCAATTCCCAAAACCAAAAAAAAAAAAAGAAGCCCTGCCAGGAGTAAACCTATACCGGACCTAATTCTTCTTCAACCTCCCAACTAGTTTCTTGAACTCCTCCCAAACTCAGATCTCCTCAATCCCGACATCCTCTCGGCTGCAAGCTCCAACGCCTATCGCATCTCCTCCCGGGGCCCCGCGAATGAGCACCCTGTTCAAAGCAATATCAAACGCTTTGATCTCCAGCAGGGGCTTATCCGGCAGCCCCACGTTCCAGAACCTCCCGTGGACCGCAAGCATAGAGGGTGCTTTGGCCGCGTGAGGCAATTCTCCACCTCTGCTGTGTTGAGGGTGATGCCGAACCCGAATTTCCCGGGTTACTCCTAGTTGTCTCGCGTGGTGTCTATCAGCTCCTTTACCCCGAGGGCTAAAGTCAGACTTCCTGCCTGCGCCATCCGGTGAAGCGCAGGATTCGGACCCACATAAAGCCAAAACGGGCCACGCCTCCGCCGCAGGCTTGGGTTCTTGCACTCGTACGCATTGGATAGAAGCGGGATACGGTATTTAGCAGCTTATAGTGGAGGCGGGGGAGAGTAATGGGAAACTTTTGTACCTGTTCTGTCGCGTGCATTCTAAGATTTATTGCTTCTTCCTCAGCCCAATGTTACTACTGCGCTTTGAAAGGCCAGAAGCAGTCAGATATGCGCAAATATTTGGTGCTACGATGCTGCTTTCTAGCCTATCTAGAATCTTAATATGAACTACTCATGTGCCCGGGTATACGGAGTATATCCTCCTTAGGAAACCGTTCCGTCAGGATACTGAGTACCGTAAGTACTGTACCTTCGCCCGCAGGTACTAAAGATTAGCATCAATTTAGGCAGCCGGCCAAGATTATAATTCTCAAGGTAGAGATATAAAAATTATTCACACTCACCGACTTGATGCCGGTAGCAGCCCTCATTGTACTGCTTACATATTTGATTTTGGGGGATACCCGAGCCCGGGCGCTAGTGCCCACATTATCTCCTCCTTCACAGTAGTGACTTTGGATCTAGTGTTAACATAACAACCTTGCCGATGATATCCGTCCTACAGCGAGTGGAAACGGCCTAAGTTACCTCCCAGGCCCCAGTAATTCTATAACCCATTTTTAGCCATAGCGCCACATATAAAATAATTAACTAGTCTTAATTAAATAGAATCTCACGTGTAGGCATCACTCCCGCAGACACTACAGGCTTCGGTCTCAACATCCATATTAAGGTCCTCAACCATCTTCTACTTATTCTCCGTCTTACGAAATTAACTTCATCTCCAGGCAGTGTCCACTACCGCGCCTTCAAAAACGTCTAGACGCCCCAGCTCGTGGCTTTGTTCAAAGATATATTTAGTTGTGATCTTGGTACGAAAATATTGCCGGATAGTCCCTAGGCCGAAGTGAGGTGAGTTCAGGACACACTTGCGCTAGCTATCTGCCGGGGGCCGTCTCTTAAGTTGTAGTGTGATTGCCGGAGGCCAGGGTCTGCTTGGGTAAGGAAGCTTTGTTCAGGGATTGGGGACATGGTGGCGGGTTTTTGGGGCCCGGTTCGGCTATGGGCGTCCCGGGGTAGTGGGTGCAGTTAAGCGATACATGGAAACGTGTACTGTAACAACAAGGTCACATCTTTAGTCTCTAACATTGTCCCTCTCCCCCCATTCAAGGACTCGTACTGCGTTGCCCTTCCGTTGATAAAGGTACCGTAACTCTACTTGTAAACACACGGGGAGCCCTCGCAAGATAACCAAGGCTAAACCAGGATTGGATAAGCACTACCGGTAGTGTAGAAATAGGACCCTTCTACGATTCTGTAGTACCAGAGTACCCGAATTTGAACCGGGGCATGGTGATTGGAAATCACTTAGTCTGCCAATTAACTTATAACTATTTTTGGCTGGAATATGGAACTTATCCACTACGGTACTTGGTTTTTATATCTTACAGAGGCTGAATCACTCATCTCTTGCTGTGTTTCTCCCCCCTTTTCTGGACGAAAAATTTTTGGACTGCTTAGCACACGGCTTAATTTTTTCAGATCCCACGCTAGTGAACAAAGATAGCTAGTAGTCTAAATAGTGATATCGATTGGTGCAGGAGTCTAACGCTTATTTCATTGTTTCCGTTCTTCGCCCATCTTGGGGCGGATAAAAGGGATTTGGGATGCCTCATGGTGTAGTACTCTATTGGCAAGTGCTCGAATAATACGGTAAAAATACAGACCTATTTAGGGATATCGGTCAATGGGATCCCGACTTTCCATAGCCAGAACACGAACAGTATCTTTTCCATCTTTACCGCAGTAAGGGATATATTCCACTTTTCACGTGTCGCGTGTGGTAGTATTTACCGTTTTAATGGTGGGGTTACTCCCGGGAGAGCGGGTACACGGACTTAGGCTTAGAGTTCAGTACTTGTCTCACTATTCAACTTCTGCCTGAGTAACTCCGTGGTATTCTCCAAGGCATCCCTGGCTTGTTTCCTTCCGCTTTGAATATATTCGTTCCATGCTTCAACGGCACTGGATTATATTAGAGTGCGATAGCCTCCGTGTGAAGCCTTCAGTATCCGGGTTCGAAGCAGAAAGTAAAATAGCCTGCGGAGTGATGCAGCCCCCTTACCGTAACTTTACCGGTACCATGTCTGGCTCTGCGGGTCGGTGTAACGGTTCCCAGGATCGATCTGACAAGAAAACGTTTGTGGACAATAATCCCTGAGCCACATTTGCCTTAGGTGAAAAGTACTTCCTATCCCGGTGCTTCAGCAGAGGTAATCCACTATACCGCACCGTACGAGTACACCCCAAGAGATAACTGGAAAAACTTGGGTTTGAATTTAGTATGGGCGCTCGGATGCGCACAGGCAATCCGCCATACATATTCTGGATGCCAGTGTTTAGGTACTAGTGTCCCAAACAATGAGAAAAGGGGTAATAGAAGGAGGAATACAATAATTATACACAAGCTGGGATTTGAAAGGGCTTATTGGCGCGGTATTGAGCCGAGATTTGTCCAGGGTAGTACTGTGCAGTACCGGTACAGTAATAGCACATGTACTAGTATTTGGCACGGCTATGGTAAGCAACGGCAGTGCGGAGATAAAATCATAAACGCGATAGAAAGGCTGGTAATGCGAAGAACTCTTCGCGGTGGATCAGAGAAGTGACAGGTGTGATGGTTCTGTGCTTCGCTTTCTTATTCGGTGGCGTGGGGTTACTTCATACTCGTACCGGTCTCCACTCCTTCCGGTTTCTTTTCCTTCCTTCTCCTTTCACATATTTATTCTCGAATAGAATTTACCCTGTAACAAGCCTCTTTTCTTTTCTGGTCTCCCAATGGGATTCAATTTTTCTCGTCACGTGGCAGGGGTTTCATACTGTCTCGAAATGCAAGGATACAGGAGTGGCAACCACTCAGTTTTAGGGTGTTTTCGATCGAAAGAGGAAGAAAGAGGACTTGTAAAGTACTCCTACCAGTATCGGTACGGTAGTATGTCGTGTGTTTAAGGTGGATGCTAGTAAGATGACAAGTACTATGCTACCGCTCCAGAGTAGAGAGAATGACCGTTCGCTGATCACTTAAAACACTGGTGTTACTGTTGTGATAGGGCGAACGTTGATTTAGACTGCCAAACTGTGTGCTCGAGCTATGATACTATCCGAGAGAAATGTGTAGGGTACTGTAAGTTACCGCCTGTATATACCTGCGGTGCTTGACTAAGGGGAAAGTTTTTGCTTCTTTCTTTATGATACCAACCTGTCCCAGGACTTTTGTTAGCCCCGTAGGGCCTGGGTTTATCCTAGGAGTATAGCGATTTGCGGAAGCCTCCATAAAAAAGCTACCGTAAGCCTGAGGAAAAAAGAACCCCACATGTCTCAAATACTCTCAAACGGCACTGGAACGCCAACCTGTTAGGTTTCTCAGCAAATTTGTGTCTGGGATGTCCTGACTGGTCAACAAATTGCCCAAAGGGGGATCCCATTTCCTCTTTGGCATTTTCCGAGGTACCGCACACTGAGATGGAGTTTTTTTTCTTCCCCTTTCTCAAACCCAGTTTTTTACGAAGATTTTGGTAAGTCGGTCGGTCCGGCTTCGGCCCCACACAAGTGACTATGCTACAACGACAGCTGTTCCTATCACTAGCCATTCCCGCTCCACAGTACTGGGAATAGGGAGATCACAGCTACCTCGCCAATATCCTCCTCTTTCCCGGAGTGTTCTTTTCTTTACACATAACCCATTTAAGCGGGGGTCCCACGTCTGACATTATTCTGGGCTACTGGTTTTCTAAGTGGGCGCTTGGCGGGTGAGACGGACTCCAGCCCTTCGGGGCCCACAGGCCAGGGTCTCGAGTGTCTGATTGGGTATCGGGTTGGGGTAGAAAGTGGAAGCCTCTGTCAGGAAACCGTACAATCTTGCGAGTGACCGTTTATGATGTCCAACCATAACGAGATTTCCCTGGTGCGAGACATGTCATAGAGACTAAAACACTAAAATCGTATCACCTTCTGGATATCAAGAAATACCCATACCCAGCCTAGGTCGGAGGTTTGTGCTATGGGGGTAACCCAGTTCGACCCTCTGGGGCTCCCGATTAATTTCTCGAGCTTTCCCCTAGCTTAGGATTGACTGAATTTCTAGTGATTTCCACCCCCTTCTGCATTTCCACCCGTCCGGATAGACCGGATTTTGCCTCCTATAACGTTTCCCCAAGCACACACTTACCCAAGCTGTTGTTGCGCGACAGAAGAAGTGTAATATAATGAGAAAAAAATGTACCGGATTTTTTTTCCAAGAGTATAAAATATCAACCGCACTAGACTAGGTAGCGCACCTAGCTAATTCCTCACACCAGAGAGACCGCCACGGACTGCCGGAACCCTGCCAGGCGGGTACTACAGCGGCAGGCCACTACGCCTGCCCAACAGTTTGGCAAACCTGATTATTGGCGGTCCAATAAAAAAGTAACCTGAAGTCTCCTTATTGCAGGGGATTCAAGGATCAATGCTTGTAATCTCCAGTTACCACAATTTTGTTAGAAAGGGTAGTGATATCCTCCTAAAGCTTTGAACTTTGAGCCCAAACCACAATTGGTATTATACCAATGCTCGGGATCCTAGTGGACCGTCCGGGAATTTGCCTTTTCCTTGCTTCCGATTACAGGATAACAGTAATGACTCACCGGGACGTTAAATCCGGTGAGCTCTAGCCAAAGTCGTCATTACAATCATGGGACGTTATTCTCCTGGATCTGGTACCCACATTTGGCCAACGCCTCCAGGCAGGAGACTGGTACATTTCTCGTTCGAGACGGCTAGCCAGCCGGAATTTTATCCCCGGACATCCATTGGTCAGAAAGAAGACGGTGTGTAGTACTGTAAGCTCGTTTGTGAGGTCTAGCAACAGAACTGGGGAGTAACCGAGCGCATACTACACACCGGTGTGACTTGGAAACTCTCGGATTTCCTCACACCTCGCCCCCACAGAGGAGGAGAGGGACCCTCTGACGACTCATCCGATTGCCAACCCTATCTCCCTCACAATATACGCATGGGTATCGGCATCGGGGGGCGTTCTATAGCAACCCTTCTAAAACTGCATGGTTGTCACGGGTAATAGGATTCCGGAACCAGCTCCCAAGCTGTCAGTAATTAGTGTGATATATTACGGAAAACCTACAAAGCCACGGGGGAGGGGTCGCTTCAGCAGGTTGCTTTCTTGTCCTTTCCTAGGCCAGAGAGTGAGATAGAGGATGTGGTGGAGCTGCGCCATGTGAAGAAAGCTTCCACACCCAAATACGCCACTAGCTAAATATAAAAAATAATCCCGTAAAGCACATGCAAGTAGTAGATGGGTTACAGGTGCCCAAAGGTAAATCTTTTGTGCGCCCCGCACCAAATTTTAGTGGTTAGGTGGATAGAAGTTTATCCCCAGTGCTTGTATACTTTTTAATAAGCCTTTCGTGTTGAACCAACCATCTAAACTTAGGGGCTTAGAAGGAGAAGAGAAAGGAGGAAAAAGAGCTTGTCAGATACTTTGGGTTTCACAATATTGGATTGTGATCGCTGCGGCTTTTGTGGTCTGTTCAAAGGTTTGCTGGATTCCAGCACTGCGAGTACCCGGACAGAAGATCGTCACTGCAAACAAATCTCAACTAGTTAGGCTGCAGGGACTGGCTTGTTCTCTCGACGATAGAATCTCGCGACGATATAATAGACTGCATGCCGTCCGTAGTATCACCATACTCTCCGAACTAGATGGGAGCGATGTGATGCATGCTTTTCGCAATATTGTACACTCTTATAATGCTAGATATGTAGGTATTGAGTGAATCTTGCTTTGAAAAGTTTGGTTTGATAGCAAGAGCTATAAGACTAGGTTGACTAGGTGGGCTGGGCATGGTTTATAGACTATCTCCGATCAAAACTGACTTAACAAGCGTCGGTTCGAGTGTTGATACACCTCTTTTTCCTAAGGGACCGCTGTCGAGGCACCCCAGCAGGGTATCGAGTCAGTTCCAGATGCTTTTCCCCTCCCTCCCCCCTTCCTAAATTCTGATTCCGAACAACCGAGTGACCTTTCATGAAGCTGATTTTATGATGCGAAAATTAATTTTACTTTTTTTATTTCGTGAATCTGCACTTGAGTACGTGGATATTGGTCCGGTATGACAGCAGGAATGTGTGATTGCAACTCGCACCTTGTTTTTTACTCAAGGGGCCAGCTCACAGAATCCGGCAAGTTGACACGAAAGTTGAGACAGGGGTATTATGGATATTCCTTGATCACAAAAAAAGGTCCTGGACAGTGAAGGCCTCATTTGGAAAATAAAACCCTGCGATTGAGTGTATGGTGCTCTGTGTGGCTACTAAGTACGCGAGTTTTGACATCCACCCCCGCCCTTGTATAACATGTTATCGATAACGAATTGGCCTGAGGTGCAGGGGTCCTCTCCGTAACTTATATGCTCATCGCAAACTACCGTAACTCCTAGTTCAAGTGCTATCGGAAGGAAAAATAAGCCTCACTTGCCAGGCTGAATATTCAAGGTATACGCCCGAGCCCGGTTACCTCTATTTAGTCTAACAAATTTAAGGGTTCTAACTCTTTAGATAGTGAGTCCTTGGATTTCAAAGAGAGAAAAAAGAAAAAACATGGTGACGACTCCACGGTTTGGTCTCCATCTTCGGCGATTATTGAAGGGCTCATATCCGCGGTGGGAAAGTGTGGGGTGTGAGAGTCAATGGGGAAGATTGCGAGAACGAGGAAGGAGAGAGAAACTATAAGCGGGGGGAAAGAATTGTAACGTATGTATGCTTGTGGGTCTTTTGTTCACCTTGGATTCCGAAACAAAGCGTGACATTTAGCTTAAAAACTTTTCAGCAAATTTCTCTAACCCTTTTCTGTGCACAGGAAACCACCCGCCGTTCCATTCCCCCCC
>QLOI01001671.1:0-28366 GCA_003313605.1 Tuber umbilicatum | reverse complement strand
GGTAGGCTTAGCGCTTCATCGCTTCTTTGATTTGTCTAGCGAGAAGTTCTTGCGGCTACATCCACTTGGCCTAAGTCCGTTTGTTGGAGCTCCAGACCACATGTCCGATAACCCCTTTTTAAACCGACCAATAATTTCCATTTTAAGTTATCTCATACTCTTCGAGACTCCTATTAAGGCTTCGGTAAATCTTATGTCGGTCGGAATAACTATCTCACCGACAATATACGTCGGTAACTTATCGCAATCTGAGGGTTGTTTCCTTGGCAATAAACGATCACTCCTTTATGCCTAACAATGAGGTACATTCGTATCAAAATGATCCAGCTACCTAGTCGTTGAACATATTCTAGACTTGCGACGCTTTTCCATCAGGTGATCCGCAATACTCTTCTGAGCCTGAGTATCAGCAAATTCAACTAATTTTTTGCTTCTTAGTAGTCTAAGGGGAGCAAGAGTTTGACTTACCTGAACCCTTCTCTTTCTTTCCTTCCTTCTTCAAGTAAGAGCCTTTATTACTATACTTCTCATGACTAGAACTACCGTGGTCTGTTGTAACTGTTCTACCAGAGAGGGCATTATCTTGAAGGGTATGGACAACATTATTAAAAAAATTGATCCAGATATTTGAATCCATAGAATAGTGTATCTTCATTGTCTATGAATTACTTAAATCTGGTATGATCCCTAACCAGTCATTATTGATAATTTGCCTGGGATTGGTATAACCTAAGCTAGCACCAAGGCATAGTAGTTTATCAAGGTACTAGACTACCTCGACTGGCTTTATTGACAAGTTTGCCCACTCGACAAAATTGCAATCCAGATCTTCAAGCCCTTTAATGCTGGTTTATAACCATTGCCAATATCTGATCCTGGTTCTGAGTTTGTCAGGCTGGTCAAAGATGATCCCTACACATGGAGCTCATCTTCACTGATAAAGCGATGAATGTCCCAATACCAGCTTTTGGCAGCACTGTTCTAGAAAAGAGCTACAAGTCCAATTTCATCCACGTAGTTAATACCTGACCTTGGAAATAAAGAAAAATGAACTTCAAAGTCAGTGAGAAAGCATTTAATATTACTTGTATCACTCTTGAAACCAATGTTGTTAAACGTTTCTAAATTTTTCATTTAGTGGTTATGGCAGCTAAGATACTCAAACCTCTATTAAGAACTCTAGATTGAGTTGCTCCCAGTATTGTTACTAGGTGTAACAACCCTGCTGGACCTTACAGTGGACTTACTCTTATCTGATGCTGGAACTGGGAAGAGTTAAGTTTTGACTAGTCTGGTAACTCTGCTAAGGATTACTATGGAGACTTAGCAACTAGTAATGCTAAGGCTATAAACTAGGAAGGTATACCGGGCAGATAGGAGAAACATACGTTGTGGGTTCTGAAGGTCCAGAAGGTCTACATCGAGTTACCCCACTTGGAATGAGTAGTTATCCTACCTTAGGGAATATAGCTCCCCTACCTTGGCAAAGTGGTTACCATATATTTGATTAGAAGTTACTCTACCTTGAGCTTAAAAGGTTATGCGAAGTTCTGAGTAATATCATAGGAATATTGGTCACATGAGATTATGCAGGAGGTTCGAGTATGGGCTCAATTGGGCAATCCGTTGTTGAGCTATGGACCCAAGAAAATCTCGCCTGTAGCAAACATTGCGAAATCTGAGTCCAACAACCCCCTCTGGACCCGATGTACTGACAATACGTCATGGGCTGATAGAAGGATAGTTGCTGGTTTACTAGTAAAAGGCTATGATTGAACGCTGCGGTGTAAAACTGTATACGTTGTCGCTGTACAGTCGACCAGAAGCTATTCACAGGATATATGAGGGAGAATGGAGTGATCGAATGGTTACACAAAAGGTTATTCTTGAGTGCATATGCCACTAATACTTATAAGCCTACTGTAGTAGCAATGTAAGGTATACCGGAAGCCCGGGGGGCCTTCGGTCAAGTCGTAGACCTTCAAATTCCAAATGTTTCTTAAAGACTGTAAGATGTCTGGAGGTTGTTAGCAAACTCTAGACTGTGGTAGTCTTATCATGATAGACATGCTTAATGTCACTGGTTACAGGTAGCCCCCGTACAAGCCAATTGCTTAAGGACCTCATCATGGGAGTTGCTAGTTGTGATCATTGCTGCACCTCTAGGGGCCTAAAAGACAAGGGTCCTCAGCCAAAATACATGGCCTGGCCTGCTCCCTGGCCCCTTGCGGGATGGGGGTTTTTTCTCTTTTTTGATCCCCATCCCCACCCCTGCTCATGTCCTAGCTGGGTCCCTACTGATTTTTGGTAGTGCGGGGTGGTAGGGTTTGGCCCCACAGGCCGGGCAGGAAAGGAAGAAGGAAAAAATACCAGCCCCAGGCCTGGTCACGGTGGGGCCTCCAAGAGCAAAACCCGCCCTACCCTGTCCCATAACAAACACTAGTGGATAGACCAAGCGATCCTGTCGCAGACAGTAGAAGACAATAGACTTGAAGAATTTATTAATACAATTGAATGGTACTCTACCGGACTTGTATAGACGAACACATATGGAATAGCGAGTTCTATATTCAATTATCTTATCATTGACCTATTGCTTTGCTACTACCAGGGCAACGATGTGAAGAGTTTGCTCCTGCAGCTGTATGTGTCAGGATACAGCCTGACTAGATGAACACTACATGCCAGATAATGAACTAGCAGAGCCAGCTAACATTCGGTAGAATATTACCCCCAAGCCCAGAGCAGAAGGGCATGCTTGCGATTGTAGTAAGCTTAGAAGTGCTGGGGAGGAGCTGGCAATATATGATTCTGCTTAAGTATATGTGAAACCTCTTCTCCAAAGATGATCAACTATCCTCTCAAGAACTTATGGAGTAAATCTGTGGCTTAACAATATTAAGATTCACCGTTAAGATTTCCTGTCTTATATATTTGTTCTTTATTTGGGGTACAAAGCAAGCTTCTGTACGGTGGCATTCTTGGGATCCATCATTCCACCTGGAGCCCCTGTTATACTATGTGTGTAATGCAAGGAAGGTATCTTATGTTCTTGGCCGCACCCTATCATGCCTACTCTGTTCTAGAATAGGGGTGACATAAGGAATGCCGTTCAAGTCATCATCAGAACAGTCTGAGGTGCTTGAATTGGAGTCACTCTGATTTCTTCATGCGCTAACATTTCCTCCAGGCAGAGTTGTATTACTACCCATACCTGCAGTGCTACTACTGGTGTCCCGCTAAAGAGTACTATGAAAGTGTTCATTATTGCCCTCCAACGGCAGAACTGAGCTAATACCTCTAGATGGCCACTCAGGATACTCAGCTGGTGGTGCCTGTAAACTACCTGGTTGACCTGGTATTGCTACATTCTGTCTCTACAGATACTCCAACAATGCCAAACAATTGTTCAGGTTGGGAGGAGGTCTAACATGACACCTACACCTATAAAAGAGATATTTTGCTGGTTGCACTTGTGCCAGTAGAGCTGGCCCAGGTCATTGCTGTTCACACTTGCAAGCCTACAGTTACGGGTAACCGCTCAGAGTTCCGTAGAGTAAGGTTAAGCGTCGTAAGTGTTCGATAACGGAGTCGTGTCAGAAACGCGTCGTCATTTTATCGCTAGTACTCTTTTCGCTAAAACTACTGAGAGTACGAATTGTAGGTAATAACTTGTTATATTGATAAGATCTCTTCTCCGTCACTCTCTGTCTAGTAGCTGGGGAGGAACTCTTATATTTATATCCCGCGTGAGTTTCTGTGGCCAGTACATCTAATATCTCTACTAAGTACATTCGCCACAACTACTAGTCTTTCGTCTTATTAATCTTAAGTGTGAACACTTGTAGACCCTGAACAATTCCACACTTCTGGTCATTTGGGTTATTTTACTTCGTCTTCCTGAGGGTGTGCGAGACTCCGCCAGTCAGAAGTAACGATGCCCTTACCATATGAACTTTTAGTCTGAGTATGCTGCCCAAATGGGAACACACCAGTTGTTCCTCTGTCATTGAAATGATTAGTCTCAATTTCAGACAATGGTGACAACACAGAGGCATGACTGCATTATCTTTACGTAGAGTTGGTAGGCTTAGTGCTCCGTCGCTTCTTTGATTTGCTTAGGGAGAATGGGCTTACAGCTACGTCTCCTTAACTCCCATCCGTTTTGAAGACCTATGACTAAATTGTAGTCGGTCAACGTGAAGGATTATTGTTTTCTGATTTGGTAGGCTTTTCCGCTCACGCAGTTATCATTTGTATCATATACTGGATTTCTGTTGTATGAGCAGTGCATACTACTCCCATCATATATCCTGCGAACAGCTTCCGGTCGGACGGACTGCAACGACGTATACGGTGTTATGGGGATGCTGCCAATTATGCGATTTTTGCTGGTAACTAGCAACTTCACACCATATTACAGGCGACGTCCGGGCCCTACATCAGGGCCAGAGGGGGGTGTTGAAATTGTATATGCCTAACACCTACTAGCCTTACCACTATCTCTTCTGGACCTCTCCTACATGGGGTATAATAAAACCATCTATGCTCCTCACCTACCACTACTCCATTGAACTTACCCCTAAGTTTACCAAGTGGTAGTCACCATGTAGTAATGATTAAATCCAGCAAAGCCTCCTGAGCTATAAGGTCTTTTCAGGGTAAATACAGGGTATACCTCAATCTTCCTACCTAATGGAGAGAATGTTGAACCAAATATCCACAGCCCTGGAGACTTGCAAGATGCGCTAAGGGTTATGGGGAAGTGTGATATATTACACAGTGGCCTTGGAGTTGCTGACAAGGGTACTTTCTCCCTTTTATTGTAGGATAGTAGCACAATCTTGATGGTCAGGTTTTGGGATTAAGGTTTTGGTCATCCTCTGGCAGTCTGTAATCCTTTCTTTAACTTAGCAACTCCTACTGGCTTCACTCCTTGTGCTGCGCTAGGTTTTTAACAGTATTTTTAACTAGTTACAACTTATGATAAAGTGATTTACTTTGTGAAGTTGTATTCTTGAGGAAGGGGTAACATCACATGTCCCAAAGTCCACACCTATCCAGCCTTGATCAACATTTTGTGATATGGGAGGTCTCATTGGTGTTGTGTCAAAAATTCGATAAAGTATACCTTAAGTTCCATTGGCGTGGGACTGGCAACTATTATATCTGCATTATCAACTGCATCAATCAGATGTCTTACCTGTACCCCTTGTTCTAAAGCTAGGACTTGATTAGTGATAGGCTTCTGGTCTCTGACATGGTGCTTAAAATAGTACTGCTGGGCCTGCATCCCGTTGCTTACCTCACTGATAATCTTATATTGAAAGACCAGCTATCAATCCCTGCTCCAGTATTGCATCTGCGTTTGCGGGGCCATGACCTGGTTTTTGACCTGGTGAAGGATGTCTTGTTCAATGAACTTGTACTCAAAAGCCAGGAATGTGAACTCATGAGAATGTTCAGCAAGCGAGTCCTCTGTTAAAGGACAATTGATGAATGATTGAAATAATCACCTAGGATTAGGAACTACAATGTCTCAACATTCATGTGGAACTTCAATAGGAGCTGCCTTATCGTGTTTAGGCATGGCGGGCCAATGAATTGCTTGTTTATCAGGAAATTCTTGGACTTTGAGTTACAGCTTGTGGGCCACCTACACTAATCGGTCGAGGTTGTTGTAATTAGTTCACTCTCGCTAGTCTTTTCATTATGTTTACCATTAAATGGTTTGTGAGAATATGCCCACACCAACCGAGATTGTTCAGATTAGGGCTTGTTGGGATACAACTATATAATCATGTTTTCTTTTCTGTTTCTTAGTTAGACAACCAATACAACCAACTCTCTGCTCTCCACCACCACACACGGTCTCGTCTTCGTTTCCCGCTACGATTAACTATTTCACTGCCATCACAACCCCTGTTGCTCAACAAAGGTTATTGATAATAGCAGTGATCGGTGCTTCTACCCAATACTTCATGTACCAGAAAAGCCACTCATACTCAGAAGATATTGATAACAATTGTAGTAACCATCAATGAAGAGATAGAGTTAAGTATATCTTTCACTTAATTATATTCTGCAACAGGTCTTTCCTATGGGAAGATGGATTTCCTAGAATCAACTGCATCATTAGTGTTTAAACAAGAAATGTAAACGTAAAACTGTAAGTAACGTAGTGGTAAAACTTAATATTCTTAAGCTGCAGCTCTAATCAATGAGTTCTGGTGAGCTTAGTTGTTCATCTTGACAGAAGATGTCTCATATATGCTTAAGCAGAATCTTATAATGCAAGCTCCTCTTCATTACGTTGAAGCCCTAGCCTTTGTGAGAAAACCAATCTTCTAAGATTTATTCAGGCAAACAACTCTCTGATAGAGGTCTGCCATGCTCAACTATTAGTTACCTCGATATATATTAACAATGTTCACAGCGCTGTGGTCCTCTTGGACTACCTGATTTTGTCTATCCTAAAGCCTTCCTGTATCAGCTACATAAAAAAACTAAGGGGGTATTTGGCTTGCCATTGTTTCAAACAATCTTGTTTTCAAAACATGTTTTCTACATATGTGTACAAACAACCAATAAGTATTGTTTGAACATATGAGTGTCCAAAACCATATCATTGTTTCTATACATGTTTTCAAAATAGGATTTTTTAAACCTCATGTTAGCATAAGAAATTTATTGTACTGAATAAAGTTATAATTCTACTGTAGATAAATAAAATAAATTTATCCAGAATTTTTCTGAATGTGAAAATACCTCCAGATGACCTTTGCAATAATTCCCAATACCACACCATAGATGAATAACAGCAAACCTCCTATCAACCATGTCCACCAATTATGATGATGAAGACATTCAAAATGTATTGCAAATTGCCGCTATTGCTGTTCAAGCTCTAAGTACACTCTCACAAATTGACGACGAGTTGGACCAGTCCAAAACTCTCATTCCAAGGCACAACTCCATGCTTGGTGGGCAACAGTATATGGCAGAGGTTTTGACCTCATCAAGCAAAATTCGAATCTCAGAATGTTTGCACATGCTACTACCAGTCTTTACCACCACTTGTCACCAAATATGAGAACAACATCTTTAGAATAGTATTATCTACAGCTCTTAACATAATTTTCTTACAACTTGATCTATAACCCCCTATTTATTATATTATTTTTCTTCCTACTTATTTAATATACATGTTATTAAGATATCGTTTACAAATTTATCTATATATCCATTAGAAAATTAATATTTTAATAATCATTTTGGTAATTTTTCATATTATTCCAACACATGTGTTCAAACCGTGATTATATCATATGTACAAACAACACAGTACCAAACCCACTCGTTGTTACAGCACATCATTTGGCCTAAAACATGTTTTAAAAAGAAGATTATTTCAAACAACAGCAAGCTAAACACCCCCTAAGTCATACTGTGAGACACTCCTGAGGTTGTTACACTTTCAGCATTTATATGATTGTAAAGTAGCATGTTTTGAAGAACTTCCTTTCATTGTTTCAATAGAGATACAAGGAGTAAAATCTTGGCATAATTGCTATAATAGCATTCCTCTGTGGTACCTGGAAGAGAGAGCAAGATTGTCACTAGTCATGAGAAAGCATTTTTAAATCCTTCATGTTTTAGTTTTGGCTAAAACTGAACCAGTAGCCTGGTTTTATTGGTAGGCAAGTGAGACGGTTGAAGGACATATTATTACTCTTTATCATATTTTCACAACATCCTCCATCTCCGTTACAACTCCGGTCATTGAAATTTACTTCCTAATCGGGAACGACTCAACACCAGAGAAACTATCACCACTTTTCGGGTCTAGCACCCTCCCCCTTGGGGGGTGCTGGCTATCACTTTTATCACTTCCTTGCCTTCGGGCATCATCTTTACTGTTCTCTCTTGAGGTCCACCCTCAAGGCCGCTCCTCCTACCCCATTTCAGCATCTCAGGATGTTGTTTCTCCACACTTCCTGGCTTTTGTTTCGCACCTCGCTTAGCATCAGAACGGTCAAGTATGCCCATTCTTGATTCTTCAGACGGCTGGGAATACAGTTTGCGGTAAGCAGAAACCTGAGAATCCCCTCAGGGGTTTTTCCAACAGGCCACGGTCGATGTCGCCACTTTCCTTCCCTTCACACATCCTGGTGGTGGTATCCCTCCTACTTAGTGACCCTTCCTCTCAGAGAATAAAGGGACTACATGAGAGAAGCGGTAATAAACCTGGATGTGTGAGGGTGTTTGAGAACAGCCTAGAAGAACACAAACACGTTTCCGATAGTTGGATCACGCCTGGGTCTACCCCTCCTCTCCTCTCCCCCATGGGATCGGCTGGCACCCTACTCCCCCCCCTCCTCCTCCACCTTGGTTGCGTCACTTCGACACGGTTCCTCCCTCCCTCTGCCGACCCGTTTGGCCTTGGGATCCTCTGGCTGGTACTCTACTACCTTCCTCCTCCTCCTCGCCCCTACCATAAACAACTGCTACCGGCTGGCACCCTACTGCCCAGTTTCACACCCCGCTGGGAACATACCGCCGCTTATCTTGCTTGCCAAGAAGGCTGGGGTCCTTGATTCAACCTGCCACACACCTCTGCCACCTGCATTGGTCTACTACTCTCCTGCCTTCCCCTGGCACCTTCTTTTCAGTACATCCGGGGCCCTTAGTTCTGGCTAGTTCTGGTTCAACGGCATCGACGCAGCTAGGGTTGGATCTGGGGCGTTGTTTTTCACTTGTAGGGTTTTGGGGGTTCACTGTCGGGTTGTTTCTTTTAGATTTAAGGGCGTTCTTGTGGCGGTTTATTGGTTCGTGACTAGGGAGAGGTGGCTTTCCGGGGTTAGTTTTTATACCCCTTGAGGGTTTTCTGACAGCACGGGAGGGCCTGGCCTAGGTGGGGGTTTTTGAGGTTTCATAGCGCAAGCTGCACATTCCTTCTTTGTACTGCTTAAATTAAATGAAAAACTGAGGGAAATAAAAAAAAATAAAAATATCATATTTTCACAATACTTGTACCAACTACTTTCATCCTTATTGTTCTCCTGTATGTAGACTTAGGCTATTCCTTCCTCCTCATCCTCTTTTCTAGGTAATACTTTTTGGTTCTGTTATGAGGTGATACCATGGTTGAGGTTACAGTTATTGTGGTGCGATTTGTTACATTATCAATGATAACTTTTGTCCAAGAACTATATTTTCTACACCTGTCCCACTCAAGTAACCCCATGGTAGCACCATTTTTGCTTCTGCTTTTTCAATTTTTAAACCAGATGGGAATCCTTGTAGGTCAGCTCTTGTGGTACCTGCTGTCCCAATATCAATCTTTAGTAACTCTTCAAAAAAAAAAGGTATATTAGTAAAATAATCATCTAATCCTAAATTCCACCTCTTTCCCTCTGGGAGGAGTTTTGCATGAAGATATCTATTTGAACGGACTATTTGAGCAAAGGCTCTCACACATTTGCTTCAATGATGTGTTTTTCTTTAAGTTCACAAACCTCTTCTAAATCGCCAAGCTTGCCCCCCCGTTCGTTGGTGGTGCCGCGTCGCTGTGCCCTCAAATGGTCCAACCCTTCAAGCCCCTGCTGAGCCTCCAACGTCTGTTTTTTTCTAAAGTGTTTCTCCGGGCCCACCAGTATCAGTATGGGCCAGTTTTGCACATACGCCTCACCTCAACGGACAATGGTGGAGGCAATGGCCATACTAAAGCCCCATATGGTCCAATGAGTTGGGTCCGGAGACGTATACCCTTTTCTCATCAAATGCTTTCACAGTATCCTTCAAGGCCCAGAAAAATCGGTAGACCGCCGCCCAGTGTTAAGGAACATCTGGTAGTTCATTGAGAATTCCCTACCAACTTATATTGCGTGTTCCCGGTACCACGTGATAGACGATACTCAATCCCTTCGATTTCTTAGATTTGGCTTGGGTATTTAGTCTGCGCTTTTCAATCTCCTTTCCAACTTTGTTACCTCTTAAAGACTGGTGGTAAGCAGAACAGCACCAGTCTACAAAATCTTTTACCAACCTCTGAAGAGAACCCAAGGCTGAGCCGGGACACCAGGTGGTCGGGTTTAAAGCTCATTAGGTCCCTTCAGAACTTGTCAGCAAGGCACAGAGAGTTTCGAGTAATGTTTGGTGAATGTTGCTCGTTTCGCCAGGCGTCTGGGAGTCAGCTATTATTGACGTGCCACCTATGGTATGTACTATAGGGGTGAAAAGGCCTTACAGTTAATTTTAGTGGCATAGCTCAACTGTCGGTGGCTCATAGGGCCGGTGAGGAGGGCCTCTAGTACTAGTACACCCACACACCGGGACACCGGTACCCCCCTGGGGGCGGACCTTTCCTATCACTACTCGAGTACTCGCATTATCACCACTGGGCTCTGATAGGGAGGAAATTTGGTCGCGGGTATCGCCAGGGCTTTTCCCGTGTCGGAGCTCCGAGTTCTCTCCTGCCCAGTCCCAGAAAGAAAAATAGTGAATTGCACTGGGCCTCTTGCGGGTACCGTATGTACGGGTATTAAGTGTTTACTTCGTGGGGTAAGTATCATAAAGATAACTTTATTCTTTAGGCGACCTAAGTTGTTTGATTACGGTACTGTACTCGGGTCATTGGAATTGCCCTTTCCCCGCTGGTAATGGCGGAGCTAAAGCCGCACCTATGGGTAAGGAGGATATTCCCCTTGTCCTGTGTTGTTGGAGCGAGGCTTCGTCCCTCGGTTGTCTCCGGTTTGGGGGGCGGGGACCCGGTTACTTGTAGGGGGAATTATGCAAAAAATCCTTTGCCTAATTTCCCCCCGGCCGCCAGGGTTGGTGCGGTGCTGGGGTGGGGAGTCCATCAAGGCTTTGGAAGGAGGATTGTATGACTTGTTTTGGAACAATCGCTCTTGTTGAATAATCAGCCAAGAGACCCAGCGATTGGGTACGAGTACTTAGAGTACTAGTAAAGCCTACCGGCATATTAGGATTAGCATTTTTGATTTTTGCCTCTAGCTCAGGGCTAGTTTTAGGGTGCTGACCCCACACCGAGGGAGGGGATTTCTCGTTTCGCCTCTGTAGGGCAAGGAGAATACTGTTGCAGAATCCAAAGGCACATCACTGTTGTTGCTGCCATTCTTAGCAGCTAGATTTCGCTCGCGTCTAGCGCCTCCGCTTACCTCTCAAACAAGGAGAAACACACTGTCACACGAGCAATCAAGGGCCCTTCCGCGTTCTCACTCTATTCAACCCCTCGCGCGATGAAATGCATGAAATAGTTGTTTGGTTCTTCTCTCCCAATGGTAGGGTAAGATGTTTTGTCTATGTGTTGCATTATGAGGAGGTGCTCAAACCTTATGCTCCGCTTGCACTAACTAGTCGTCCGGAGGGGCCGTCGCGTGTAATATATAAATCTGCTCTTTTCTGCGTCTTTCCTCTCTTGCTCCCTTCCCCAACTCAAACAATTCACTCCATCAGTTTTTAATAAATTCCAACGTTCATTGTTGATCGATAACGTCTTACTTTCTTTCACTACATTCTTTATTTATATATCTGTTTTCCCACGACAGGTCGTGCCCCGCACAATTTTTTATAAACACCCCGGGTTCCGCTCACATCTGAAACCTATCGAAATGCAGTACGCTCTTCTTGCTGTTACCCTTTTTGCTGCCTGCGGCTTTGTTTGCGCCTCTCCCATAGCTCAGGGTGCCGGAATCGCAGGAAACATTCAATCAGCAATCACGGAAAACCAGCAATTCAACCAATTGAACGTGAATTCGCCATGTGAGGTGGGCCAGACTTCCTGTATCGAAGGGGATCTCGCCCAGTGCGTCGAAGGAGAGTTTGTCGTTACTCCTTGCGCAGATGGACTGACATGTTTCTCACTTCCATTGGTCAATTCGGTCGGGACATCTATCACTTGCACAACAGAAGAGGATGCCGCGCTCAGGATGAATGCTGGAAGTGTTCAGGAGTTACAAGCCCTCATCGGTGGTATAAGTGCGGTACCACCGGTTGGCACCGGAACTGCGGCTCCCCCTGTGGGTACTGGGACGGCAGGGCCCATCGGAACCGGTATATCGAAGGGTCTAGCCACTAAAACGGTCAAAGCTCCGGTTGGAACTGCTCCTGTGCCGGAGGCAACTCCTACGGCAAAAGTTCCAGCTACTAGCCAGGCAGCGGGCCAACCGGCTACCACTAAAATAAGCCCTACGAAACCAACAGGCGTCGAGTCAAGGTCCAACGGCGGTTATCGAGATCTTTCCGTAGGTGTCCCGAAAGCCTAAATTCCTCAGCTTATCAGGAACGCGGCACCCACTGCCCCAGTTGCCATCTTTGTTGGTGGTGTTGTCACAACTCCCAATGTATGACTTAGTACCCTTGTTCGATAAGTTAGATTGGAGGATGGGGGGTGGGAAATGGGACTTTCATTTTCTTCTATTAGATAAGTTGGGGATGCGCGGTTTGCATTGTTTATTGATTTTCTTTTGGGTTACTGTACGTTCTAGGTTTCTTGTGGATATCACGCATGCATTGCGCGATAATTGTGTAAGTTGATATTTTAAGAATAAATGATCACCGGCTGGGCTTTCAAGCCTACCGGTAACTTGTGAAACTCGTTCTTATAGCCCAGGCTCCGAAGCAAAGAGGAGACACCACTATTCCTCACGCGAAAAGAGCTGCCTGCCTGCCACCCAGAGCTGCGGAGACCTGAAAACGGCGCACTTCGTTTGACCTGACACCCAGACGAGGCCGCGATCACTGGCCCTGTCTCGTCGCGGGTATCGTGCGGTTAGGGCTATATCGTACAAGAAAATTGCTTGCTGCTAGTCCTTGTCCGTCACCGGCCAGCTTCGGCGTGGGTGCGGTGGAACATATGTCGGTTTTTCTTCGGGGCCGCAAGAGAGGCAGAAGGTGGACTACTGGTACCCGGAGTTAACAGGCAAAGCTGATGGGTGGTCGAGTCGAGTATACATGCCGAGAGTGTACGGTAAACGTTAGCGGCGATCCTCACTTATCTCTTTCTTTGCGTTCCTCGACTTCGGGATGCCGGAGGCCTGTAGCGAGAAGCGCTATTTTTTCGGGTGGCTGCCGCGCACTACGGTGAATGGCAATCTTTCCGACATCGCTAGCTCTTGATCTCTGATGGACGCCGGTGCTTTTTAATCACGACTAGTCACCCACAAAAAAAACCCGGTAGGAAGGAAACCTACGGTATCTCAAGTCCCAGTTGAAGATACAATCTAGTTCCCGTGAGGAAATGGTATATTGGTGCCTGTAGCTACATTCAATCTTCTTGTCTTCTATAGAGATCTCTTGCAAACTCTATTTTCTTCCTGTTTACATATGTTTTTTCTCCTGTCCACCTAGGCACTTTTGTTTATTCCTAGTTTTCCCTGCTTAGACCCTAATCCTACGGGCCTGTGCTTGTATTGAACTTTGCTCATAATTTGTATAATTGTACAGTTACTTAGTCTTCAGGTCTATGGTTGTATCAACATTTACCTTTTAGGTCTGAGCTGGCACAGACCATGGTCTTTCAGTTTTAAACCTGTATAGTCCATTACTTTACCGGTCTATGTTGGCATTGATCTTTATATTTAAAGTCAATCCTTTAATAGATCTTTATTTCTCTGCTCTGCACTTTACCAAACCTGATCCTACTAGTCCAATATCAGATCTTTGCAACAGGGGTTGTGCGGGTACAGCTGAAGTTGTGTCCCAAATGTCTTTGTATTATCCATCACCATTACAACGATTCCCTATCTACATTGAACCTCTTGTGGCATGTCATATTTGAGATTTGGCCAGTCAGTCAGCATCCTTGATTTTGATCAAACAATGACTTCAAGGTTTTTCTTCTCAAAGATATCACTTATGTTTATTATGATAGATAAAGTTGTTATTGCAATTGATTGGATCACATTCATCTTTACTTTAGATATCGTCAGCATTTTCCAACAGGATAGATATAACCAAGAAGGAAAATTTACAGACTGTGAGAGCACAGGCTTTCAGGTTTGTACCGGCTCTCTGAAGGGTAGTGGAGAAGTCTTCAATTGAAGAAGTGGAGATTCCAGGGTCGCAGTAGTATGTTTCAGTCTTGTCTTTTCTATGTATAACTGGTAGAGGGTAAGTTAGGCATGTTTCAGGGAGTTATTCTATCATTTTAGGTTTTGTACAGTAGTAATTATAATTACCATGCATGCAAATATTTTCTGGCTGGTTGCCTTGACCCTGTATTTTCAGAAGAGATAATATGGCATCTTTCAAGGCTGAGTAAGAGGAGGTGGTAGTAGTACAGATGAGGTTGTTAAGTATGACTTCCACAGTAGCTTCTTAAGAGTTAGTGGAGGAAAATATGTTAGTAGCTAAGGTAGAAGTGGCTGAGGTGGAATAATTACAGGCACATCAGCGAAAATTCATTGACACACCCAGAGCGTTTTGTGCATCAGGAACACGCAGAGCTCAAAACATTAATTACAATTCAGGGCGCAGCAGGAGGTCGCATTGGCGCCCAAGTGCAACACGGTTACTTCATTACTCTCAGAGCACAACCAGGCACAACACTACATTCCCAGGGTGCAACTGAGTACTTCAATCTTTTCCCCAAGTGCAACCAAAACTGTAACATGCCAAAGGGTTCCCCTTTTACCACTTCGTGATCTGGGAGGTCCCAGTTCAAGTTCAATTAGTCACAATAAAATTTCTACAGCAGATAATAGTTTAATTCATTAAAGCACTACTAGTAAGACAGATTATAATTTTGCCGTCAACTGGTTCCAGCCAGTACCTCACTGGAAAAGACTACTTTCAAAACAGATTACAGATCTACCAATAATGCCAGCAGAAGAACATTCCCTAGGGAGCCCATAGAATTTGACATAAAGGTCAGTACATAGCAGCAGCTAGCTAATACCTCACTAAAAATGACCTCTTTCATAACAGGTTGTAGCTTGACCGATAATGCCGCTGGGAGGGGGTTCTTCACACAGACGGAAAGCTGGGGTCATGTAGACCCTAGACACTGAGTCTTGGACATCGTGGCCACAGAGTACCAGTGGAATATGGCATCAAAGTCAGTTCATGCCGGAACGTTACTAGGACCTGGTCAAAAAAAACTTCTTCCAGAACTGGCTGTAGCTTGACCAATAATGCCACCAGGAAGAGGTTCTTCAAGGTGCTAGAGGGCGGGTGTTATGTGGACTCAGTATGCTAAATTACAGACACGGCGGCCACAGGGAGCCAATAGAATCCAGCATTAAAGTAGATACAGGCCAGAACCTCACCTTAAAAGACCACTGCCATAACATGCGGTAGCTTGACCGATAATGCCACAAGTAGGACGTTCGTTACACCATTAGAAGGCTGGCATCCAGTTGATCCAGGTCGCTGAGTCTCAGATGTTGTTCGCGCAGGTCACCTGTGCAATCTGGCATCAAAATCAGAACTTACCAGAAGCATACCAGAAAGGATACTTTTTACAACAGGCTGTAGGTGGGCCAATAGCGCCGCCATGAGGAGGTTCTTTATGGCATTAGGAAGCTCGAGTCAATTAGATACAGGATGCTTTGTCTAGCATGTCGCAGCCACAGAGGGCCCGCAGAATCTTGCATTGGAGTTAGTACATGCCAGAACATCACCAAAATATCACCAGAAAAGATCAGTTTCCTATTAGACTGTAGCACGACCGATAATGCTGCTAGGGGGATATTCCTTATACCGCTGGTAGGCTGCCATCGAGTAGATCTTGGAAGCTTAGTACTAGGCATTATTGGCATAGGGTACCCGTAGAATCTGGTGCCAAAGTCAGTACTGACAAGAACCTTACAGGAATAGACCACTTTCATAATAGGCTGTAGCTTGACGAATACCGCCAAGAACGGGACAGTCTATACATAGTTGAAAAGCAGGTGTCATGTAGATTCAGGATGCAGGGTATCCGACATTGCATCAACAGGGTGACAGTGGA
The DNA here is from genome assembly GCA_003313605.1 of Tuber umbilicatum. Taxonomy (NCBI): domain Eukaryota; kingdom Fungi; phylum Ascomycota; class Pezizomycetes; order Pezizales; family Tuberaceae; genus Tuber; species Tuber umbilicatum. The sequence continues at coordinate 12,393 of QLOI01001671.1, read as the reverse complement.
ATATGGTATCAAAGTCAGCCAATAACAGAATAGGGTTTGATGTATAGGGGAACTTGTTATGAAAGAGAGTGTGTTGTTTAGGGAAGCATGTCATGAAGAAAAGTATGATGTGCAGGGGAGCATGTTGTGGAGAAGAGTGTGTTGTACAGGGGAGCATCTTAGGAAGAGCCAGAGGAGTGTGTTGTGCAGGGTCCAGGGAGCCATTTGTGAGATTAAGTAGGGAAGAAGAGGTAATATTACAACAAACTACCACGCCTACTACCAAACCATGGCTATCACGCAGATTTTGAGTGGAATCCTGGTCCACATTCATTCTTTCAATTATGAAAAGCCTAAATCAGAATCAAACCATGTGGAATGTGTCAAGAAACTCAATGTCGGGGTGGTAGTAGTGGTAGCTGGTGTTAGGCCGCTAGTAGTAGTAGCTGATATCAGGGCGCTGGTAAGAGGACTAATGAAAGTACAAAGGATCTGAACAAGGAATTACCTGGGTGAATAGCGCGGGCATTGGCAGGGCAACAGGTAGATGCGATGTCACATTCTGGCACACCAGGCGCATGGAGTAAACAGGCGACACGATTACCAGTAGATAACTAAAAGCTCGGCAGAGTATATCGAAGAGGATAACAGTTTGATCACAACCTAGTGTCAGGAAGGCATTGTAGTAATAATAATAATCGAGTAGTAATATAACTTGTTATATTGATAAGGTCTCTCCTCCATTGCTGGTTTTCAAATTACGGTAGTAGAACACTTGTATTTATATCACCTGCAAATTCTGCCTCTATTACATCTAATGCTTCGAGAAACTAAGTACCTTACAATCAATCATTGAATTAATATCTTCTCCTGTCCGAGTGCGAATACTCTTAGACCCTTGATTTATTTTCCTGCTTGGTCTTCGGGCTAAGAATAACTTTGTCTTCCTGAGGGTGTCATAGACTGCGCCAGTTGAAAGCTACCAATTCCCTTGCCATATGAACTTTGTCTGGATTATGCTGCCTGCTTGAAAATCCTTCCAGTCATTCCTTTGTGTTGGGGTGAGCAGTTCAAATATCAAACATCGGTGACCAATGCATAGGAATGACCGCATTAGCTTTACAAGAGTTGTTAGGCTTAGTGCTCTCTTGCTTCTCTGATTGCCTCGCAAGAATCTCCTTGCAGCTACATTTCCTTAACTCTTGTCCGTGTGCAATGCGTTCTTGTATTTGTGTGGTATTCTGATAGGATTGGCTTAATTGCCTTATAAGTTCTTATTCAGCCAACCAATTTTACTCCTTTAACTTCCCTCATGTAGATGTGGGTCTAGTCTATTGGATCCGGTTAATTGCTCATAGTTGGCTCTTGTGTCTGGTCATGTAGTTGATAGTTAAACCCATGACCCTTACGTGCATATGCCTAATATGAGCTCCCTCCCCTCGGAGTTTGTCTCGAATCTCTTCAATCTTATAACTTATACCATTCTTTCTAGAATTCCATAAAGTAGTGTAAAAATTGTTTGTGTTTACTTATCCATACCAGGAAAACCTTTCTATATCATTCTACCTTAGCCCTATTTGGCATCTTCGGATTTTCCTTATGAAAACTTTCCACAATTTCTTGAACATGTTCTCCACGCTCTGGTAGTTCCCAAGTGTTCTCATCTTCCGAACAAACTTTCCATTTGACAAAATATCTCAGTTTACACATCTGAATATTTTGTCCTCGAACTCATCTAGTATAAGAGATAATTTCACACTTAGCTTTGTTTTCTACCTCCCATTCCAAATCTCCCTCAATTTCCGCTGGGGTTCAGGGTGTTTGTTCTCTGCTTACTCATGATGATGTCTGATAGGGTTCCAATAATGATAAATTAAATACTGGGTGTATGTTCCAAGGGTCAAAAACTTGCAGTTCATAGGATAGGCGAACTCATTTTCTGAAGATTCAGAAAGGCCCATATAATTTGGGACTTAGTTTTTTCGAAAATCTTTTAGAGAGGATTATTTTTGCATTCCGCATGACCTTGTCATCAACTTCGGTATCCAGTGACTCAGTCCCCTTTCTATCATAGTAGTTTCTAATTGGTTCTCATGTTCATTCCTGTGTTTCTCCTGCCTACTGTGGTAATTTCTTCATAGAGTTGTCAAGATTCTAGACTGACTTAGTTATTTCGCACTATGACTCATGTATAAGTCATAGGATTTTATTTGTTATATGGGTTTTATATTATTGATTTGGTACACAGGACTTGTTCTAATGTAATATGATATTTTACATGGTCTACAGTTGTAAGTCATATGTTATGGTTATTCGAATGAGTTATTTAAAGTCATATGATATTATGATTTCACATGAGTCGCAGTCGTACCTCATAGTTATATTCTTATTGTATAATAACTTGGTTGAGTCAAATGATGTTATGTGAATGTATGGGTCACAGTTGTGACTCATAATAGTTAATTAATGTGTAAATAGGTAGCGGGAAGATCTATATAAAGGTGACCATGGGTCCAAGGAGATTGAACCCCCCCCACCAGGCTTGGCCGTCTCTCCTCATTCCCAGGTTACCTCACCCTGTCAGCTCCCCCCACGTCCTCTCTGACCCTACTCAAAACAGCGTTCTACATCGTACAACCCCTTAACGAAGCCACCAGCATTACCTCAAGATTTCCAACCACAGATTTAGGCATCCTGAAAATCCACTCCCCTGACGACCTGTTCAATAGAACGCTCACTACTCTTCAAATCGCGAATGGCTACTCCACCACCTCAGGACCCACAAGCCTCACACACACTCCGTCCCCAGATTACCAGTTCCAAAACTTGGACATCCCCACCCTGGTGCTAGGCGATTTCAACATACACCACCCCCTTGCCGACCCTCTTAGAGAATTTTCCATCTCTGAATTAAGACTCTCCTCCCCCTACCTTCAAAGGGCTATGAACCTCGGATTCTCCCTGCTCAATACTCTAGGGGAATTCACCCAGTTTCTCTTCTAGAGCACCACGCGGCCCAGAGTCCTAGACCTCGCAATTGCAAATACCCACTTGGCCACTTACTTCGATTCCTGGTCCATCCCATGGACCTCTGCAGGGTCAGATCATCTCCCCATAGCCACAAAGGTCTCAACCCCCCTTCGGCGCCCTCCACCCCCCAAGCTCAATTGGGCCAAAACGGGGTGGGAGGACGTTACTCCCCTACTAAAAGCCTTCCATGATCCTCAGCTCCTGACACAAGTCTCAGCCCCCTTACTAGATGCCTGGTTCAATACTAACTACTCCCGGATCTACCATATCCTCTCCTCCAATACACCTCTGAAAAGACCTTCCCCCCACTGTAAACCATGGTGGTCCTCCATCCTTATTGCCTTGCGAAACGCACTACACAGGGCCCAACGATCAGTTTGAGCTCACCCTTCCTCACCCATACACTACCTCGAGCTCTGCAAAGCAAAATCCTGTTTTCAGCGGGAACTCAAGAAGGTCAAGACAAAGCACTGGTCATTCTTGCTGGCAAAAGTCGACAAGTCATCCATCTGGACAGCGAAAGGCCAGCAGCCGGAAAGCCATCCCCTAGGTTCCCCTCCATTCCTGGTATCGACGACCCCACCCTCATCAATAAAACCCTACTAGACCACTTTTTCCCCTCACGCCCCCCAGCTAGCCCAAGCCCCATACACATCGACCCCTCTGTTAGTCCCATCACCATAGAAGAAATCTCCACCGTACTCCGTGCCTCCGCCAATACCTCTGCCCCAGGACTGGACGGTATCCCTTACCAGGTATGGAAACAGGTTCACTCTACTAACCAGTGCATTATACCATCCCTCCACTCCCCGCTCCTCGCCCATGGCTACTACTCCCAATCATTCAAAAGAGCATGAGGAATAGTGCTGGACAAACCAGGTAAAACTGATTATACCTCATCCACCTCTTTCCGGGTTATTGTTCTTTTACCCACTCTCTCCAAAATTCTGGAGAGAATCTCTGCCCTCCGCCTAGCCAGCAAGGCCAAGCGCTTAGGTCTAATACACCCTCATCAATATGTCTTCCTAGCCCTGCCATCCACAACAGACGCTGCACTTGTCCTGTCCAACAAAGTCCATGCACTCCGGAATGCCAAGCTAATGGTCTCGTCCTTGTTCCTCGCCATCAAAGGAGGTTTGGCAACATCCACTCTGAGGTCCTCCATGACTTGCTGTCCTCCAAGACAGTCCCCGCCTACTTAGGAAACTGGGTCTCGTCCTTTCTACAAGAGAGTAGTTGCTTCCTGATCTTTCAATGCTCACCTGGCACAATGGAACCTGTCTTGGTCGGAGCCCCTCTGGGCTCCCCTTTCTCTCCACTATTGTTCCTCATATGAATTTCAACCCTCCACACCTCCTTGCCCAAAGGCCTTATGCTGTCATATGTAGACGACATTGCAATCACTACTGGCTCCTCCTCCTACCAGGAAAACATCACCACTCTCACCTCCACCTTTGACAACCTCCAAGAAACCGCATCCCATCTCTATGTCAGCTTCTCTATTGCAAAAACTGAACTTATTTACTGGCGGAAGAAGAAACAACGCACCCCCCCACCACCAACACAATCCTAATACAAGCATAAACCTTCCCCTGGTCTCATCTTTTAAGATGGCTGGGTTTTGGTTTACCCCGTCACTTCACACATTCCCCCTTTTTCTCAAACGACTTGTCCTCGCTCAAGGAGCACTGGCCATAATTCGACAACTCTCCCCACCAGGATAAGGCTATTCTCCACATATGAATCAGCAACTAGTTACCGCCCGCATCTTCCATATCCTCAACTATGGAGCGGACTTGTTTCTCCCTACTGCAGGAACACTTAACAAGATGACAGTCCTATGGAACAAAGGACTAAGATGGACTGCCAACTTGTTTACATCCACCTCCACCAACATACTCTCCACAGATGCCTGCATCCTACCGCTCCACCTGGCACTCGCAAGAAAATGGCGGATGGCTGCCCTGCGTATTGCCTGCTCCTCCACTCGGATCAACCCAGCTACTGCCAGAACAAGCCTCCTTTTCCCCTCCTGGGATCGATACTGTACCCCACACTATTGCGGTCCCACGTACCCTCCAGGTTAAGTGTCTTTGTCCCTCACTCCTGGCTGGCGGAACCGAACCATGGCCCGGGCGCCACCACCCACCTCCTGATTGACCTACTCTATACCATTTCTCCCCTCAACCCCCACCCCCATTCTGTTACCGGTAAACAACTCAGAGCTCAGTAGGGTAAGGTTAAGTGTTTTAAGTGTTCGATAACGGAGTAGTGTCAGGAAGTAGTCGTAATTTTATCCCTAATGCTCGTTTCGCTAAAACTATGAAAAGTATGAAGTGTAGGTAATAACTTGTTCTACTGATAAGATCTCTTCGCTGTTGCTGTCTGTCTAATAGCGGGGGAGGAACTCTCATATTTACATCCCGTGTGAGTTTCCGCGGCTGGTACATGTAATACCTATACTAACTAAGAACCTCCGCAACAACTACTAGTCATTCGTCTTATCAATCTTAAGTACGAATACTCGTAGACCCTGAATAATTCCGCGCTTCCGGTCATTCAGCTCATTTTACTTGGTCTTCCTGAGGGTGTGCGAGACTCTGCCAGTCGGAAGTAAACCATGCCTTTGCCATATGAACTTAGTCTGAGTATGCCACTCAAATGCGAACATACCAGTCGTTACTCTGTTATTGAGGTGATCAGTCTCAATTTCAGACAACGGTAACAACACAGAGGCATGACTCCATTATCATTAGGAAAAGTTAGTAGGCTTAGTACTCCATAGCTTCTTTGATTCGCCTAGCGAGAATGGGCTAGCAGCTACGTCTCCTTAACTCCCGTCGGTTCTTGCTGATCTTTGACTATTTGTAGCCGGTCAACGTAAAGCCTTATTGTTTTCTGATTTTGTAGGCTTTTCTGCTCATGCAAATATCATTTTTATCATATACTGGATTCCAGCTATATGAGCAGTGCACACAGCCCCTCTCATATATCCTGCGGAGAGCTTCCAGTTCGACGGAGGGCGACGACGTATATGGTGTTATGGGAAAGCTGCCTATTTCGCAATTTTTGCTAGTGACTAGCAACTTCACAATATACTGCAGCCGACGTCCGGGCCCTCCATCGGGGCAAGAGAGGGGTGTTGGAATTGCATATGCCTAACACGAGTTCTCTCCTCCAAATGCTTTTCACTAGTTTTCCATTTTTTTAATTTTCCTTTATTCCGTCCAGAACTCAGTACCGTAGGGTAAAAAACCTTCTGGGTTTGCTTGGCCACCGCAGGAAAACCTTTCGCACTATTCGACCTCTGCCCTACCTGGCATTTGCGGGTTTTCTCTATGAAAACTCTCCAGCAGCTCCGGAACATGTTCCCTACTCGCTGGTGGTTTCCAGGTGTTCTCATACTCCGAACAACCTTTTCATTTCATAAACTACCTTAATTTGCGCAATGGAACATTGCCTCCGCAAATTCTCCTAGTGCATGAGATCTTTCCACTCTTCACTATTTTCTCAACCTCCCATTCCTAGTCTCCCTCAATTTCCTCAGGGGCTCATAGGGGTTGCTCTCATCCTGCACGAATCGACACACGTTATGGTTCCAGTAATGATACAAGGAATACCGGATGAATATGCCAACGGTCAGAAATATTTAGTTTGTAGAATGAACGGCCGCTTTTCTCCAGGATTTCGAAGGGCCCATAAAGCTTAGGACTTAACTTTTAAGATGGTCGTTAGGAGAGCATGTTTTTTGCGTTTAACATCACTTTATCACTAATTTTGATATCTTGTTGTTCCATTACCTTTTCATCATAATATTTCCTCAAGGCCTCTCTAGTACGTTCCAAGCTTTGGGCTGCTTTTTGATGTATCATTTTCATCCAATGTGCGTACATCGTGGCTCCTGGATTTTGAGTTTCTCTTTCCTGCAACCATTTCGTCTATAAGTGGAAACCATAGTTTGCCAAGAATGGTGACATTTTATGTCTATTTGTGGCTGAGTTATTGTATGCATTTTCCGCTAATGGGAGCAGTTGGTACCAATCATCCTGATCGTAGTAGACAAAATTTAGCAGGTATCCTTCCAGCACTTGGTTGGTCTTCTCGGTTTGTCAGTCAGTTTGCGGGTGGTACGTGGTCGACATTTTTGGCTTTATTCACCACAGCTTACAAAGTGATTCCCGGAATTCTCAGGAAAACTTTGTGTCCACATCTGATACTATCTCGGTTGGCAATCCAGGTAGTTTCTATACTTGCTGCTGGAAGGATTTGGCTACATCCTAGGCTGTCGCATTTTCGCGTAGTGTGATGAAATGGGCTATTTTGGTAAATCTGTCTACTGCCACCATAATTTGGGTGTGTCCTTGTGACTCCGGTAGATGTGTTATAAAATGTGTAGGTATTGACGCCCCAGCCGCGTTAGGGACTTGTAAAGGTTGCAACAACCCGTACCTGGCATGTCGTGAGGATCCATTGTGTTGGCATTCGTCACATGATCGTAAGTAGTCATTTATCTAGTTTGCCGACCCTTTCCAGTAAAAATCTCCAGTAATAATTTCTAGGGTTTGTTCTTGTCCAAAATGTCCTCCCACCTTAGAATCATAGCAACCTTTCGCGACTACCATTCGCAGTTCTTCGTTGTCGGGTAAGTAGAACCTGTTTTTGTAGTGTAGAAACTCCTCGATTGCATTCCATTGTATTGGTAACGTCCCCCCTTCTCCTTCCCAGGCTTCCACCACTCTTTTTCGTTCTTTCCACTCTTTGTCTTGCTGCGCAGCAACGAGGACTTGGTCAAGGAATTCGGTAGCAAATACCTTCATTTCTATCAGTGCTGGAGTGGAGTTGGACATGAAGACTATTTCCCGTCTTGACGGGGGGTTGTGTACTTCGTCTGATCTGGGGAAATATTTATTGGTTTCTGCATTCGCTTGCGGTTTTCTTTTTGTAGTCATAGCCGTTTCTGTTGCTAGGATTTGTGTTTCAATGAAATTAGTGCTTCTGAGCCCTTGCCACCACGCACTCTATTCTATATAACTACTTGACCTGCATCATTTCGGAGTTGTCGATTTGAGTAACTATCAGCTGCCCTATGTGGTCGCCTTTGCGTGTTTTATAGTCCTTGAAGCTATGGTTTTGTAATAGTACCTTAAGTTTTCCTGGATAATCAGCATCTGTAACAGGGGCTTCCAATGGGAAGATGGATCCCAAGGATGCGGCCGTACCGAAGCTTTCTTCATACGCAAAATGAATAATAAATATGTAAGAGAGAAAAGCTTAACCGTGCAACTTAATATCTTTAAGCCGCAACTTTGGTCAATAGGTTCTCAAGAGGATAGTTGATCGTGTTAGAAGAAGAGGTCTCGCATATACTTAAGTCAAATTATATTGCCCGCTCCTGTACATCACTCCTAGGATAACCACCATCGCCAGCATGCCCATCTCCGCTGGGCCTCGTGCTAATATTCTACGAAATGCCAGCCGGCTTTGCTAGTTCATTATCCAACGTAAAGTGATCATGTAGTATCCTGATAGATGCATTCAACTGCAGGAGAAAACTCTTCACATCGCTGTCCTGTTAGTGGCGAACTAACAGGTAACTGATAAGCTAGTCTAATATCGAACTCACTGTCCCATACGTATTAGTCTATGTAAGTCTCGTAAACGACCACTCAATGGTACCATTACGTTTGACAAATCAATCGCCCTCTACTGTCTTCGACACAATAGCTTGGTATACTGACTCCCATGACGAGGTACTTAAGCCAGAGGCTTATACAGGCGCTACCCGCAGCCACTGATGATAAGCACCTCAGTCAAGATAAGACTACTATGATCTAGAACTCACTAAGGACTCCCAGACATCTTACCGTCTTTCGCAGACATACGGGAGTTGAAGGTCTACCACTTAACCGGAGGCCTCCCAGGCTTTCAGTATACCTTACATAAGTACCACTATAGCCTTATAAGGATCATTGGTGTATACACACATGAATCACTTCTCGTGTAACCATTCGATCGCCCCATACCCCCTCACATATCCTGCGAACATCTTCCTGTCGAAAGGATGGCAACAACATATAAGGTATGACACCGCTGTCTTCAATCATAGGCTTTTACTAGTAAACCAGCAAATTCCCTTCAGTTGGCCCATGACCCATTGTCTGCACATCGGGGCCAGAGAGGGTTGTTGGACTCAGATTTTCAATGTTCGCCAAAGGCCAGATTTTCTTCGGTTCGTAGCTCAACAATGGATTACCCGATTGAGCCCAGATTCGAACCACCTTTACAATCTTGCGTAACATACAGTCCGCTGACCTTTCCCAAAACTTCGCGTAACCTTTTACACTCAAGGTAGGGTAACTCCTATCCAAAAGCTGGGGAACCTCTTTGCCAAGATAGGGTAACTATACTCCCAAAGGTAGGTTAACTACCTGCCTTAGGTAGGGTAACTCGCTGGTGCTCTCGGAGACCTGCCGAACACGCAGCTTAGACTTTCCCCACCTACCCAGTATACCATTTCTCGTTCGCAGTCTAAGCATTACCATTTGCGTACCCCACATGGTAACCCTTTGATAGACTTACTTGACTAGCCTAACCGTAACCCTTCTGGGCTCTGACATGGGATATGACTAAGTCTACTGTAAGATCTAGCAGGGTCGTTAAAGACCTTAAGCTCCGTTCCGATAAAGGATAAATTGCAACGAAAGGCGCAGTTGTATTCGGGAGTAGCTTAATCTTGTGATAATACTTAAAATGCTACGGTAAGAATTCAATCCTTTGTTGGCTGAAGATATCAGTAATGTCCTTGTATTCAGGTTGGAGTTTTAACGTACTATCTCGACCATCTTCATCCGTGAACTGTGCCATGCCTAAGAGGTAAATTGAGTTTGTATCCACGGCTAACATTTCCTCTTTGGTTATAAATTGTAGATTTCTCTGATGATCCAAACAATGCGCCTCACAATATTCTGATCTCCATGTCAGAATATCTTGATTCCAGTCTATATCTGAATTATGTTCTTTTAACTATTACATTGGTAAGTATCCTTCAAACTTTAAGTTGCTCATGTCGGCGACTTCAAATAGCATCTTACGCACGTGGTCCCAGATACGCATTTTCACCTCCTGGGTGAAATGGATACCGGACCCAGGTATATGATTACCACTCGCATCTGAGATTGGCCAAGATACCGTTCGCCACCTACATGGCATCTGGGTTTCATTAACCCAGCGAGTAATAAGGACTGGGCCTGTAGCACCGATATCTAATAAGAGTGTAGTCTCTACTGTAGTCTTTCTTGCTCCTAGTTTCCATTGAAGTTGTACAGTAACACAGATAGACTTAGTATGTTTTCGAGGGTCTTGAACTCTAAATCACTTCGTAGGTCTCAACTCATTAACCATTTTGATGGTGGTATCCCTTGCCTTTCGACACAAGGGCGGCCACAACGGGTCGTGAAAAATTCAATAATTCAAATGGCTAGAAATGTTTACTATCATGCCTGCATGATTCCAGGTATTAAACCCTCCTCAGGTAAACCTGAAATCACCTTTGATTGCTTAATCAAGTCCCGCTTGACGTAGTAAACTTTAAGAACAAAAGCCAATACAGAACCAGGGAAATTCTACTAGAAACATGAACCCATAAGGAAAACCAAATAACCTTTATTCGAAAATAAAAACCAATGACAAAAGAACTAAAAGAAACGCAACCCAAAACATCCAACATAACCAAGACTCCTCCCAGGATTTAACCTGTCAGGGTTGACTCGGTATTCTCCTAGTTGCGGGTAATTACTCACCTCGCTTTGTTCCCAGGAATGCAAAGATCAGCTTCTTCCTTCACCTAGAGGCTCATTAGTCTCTTGTAATTTCGTTTGCCTTGATGACAGACTTCCCTTAGTGCTATTCCTCCGCATCAACCTCCATAATCTGTAGGGAGGCTTGATGTAGTACGAGGAGTTTCTCATCACCAGCTGAGGAAGGACCAGCTTCAACACGTTTAACTTTGCTAGCCTGAGCCTCTTGAAGGCCTGCCTCGTTAGCCTACCGCAGATATTTTCCCTTTGCTGAGCGAACAATAGGGGAAGACAAGGTGCATTTCCACCAGAAGTGGTCAGGCTGACCGCGTTTAGAGCATTTCCCAGACTTGCGCCGTTTTTCAGTTAGGTTATCTGGAATGACCTTATGAGCAATGGCATACGCAGATTCTACAACCTTAAGAGCCTTATTAGTCTGGGAGGGTGGGGATTTTGACTTGCCGGAACCGTTCTCCTATTTCCGCTGCTTCTTGGAGGAAGAGTCCTTATCGCTAGCCTTGTCATTGTAGAACCACCAGAGTCTTTGGCAACCGTGTTACCAAAGATAGCCTTGTCTTGAAGGGTATGGCAGACATTACGAAGTAGATCGATATATACACCGGTTTCGGTAGGATGTGGTTGCTTCAACGCCCCTGCTTCTCCCAACTCAGAAGTGATCCCTATCTGAACTTTATCTATCATTTACTTGGAATGATTGTATCTGAGCCTCGCCGCGAGGTCAACCACTTTAGCGAGGTACTTGTCAACCCTCCCAGGCTTCATAGACAAACGCATCCATGCAACAAGGTTGGGTTCATGATTTTCATAACCGCCAAAACTGGTTTCAAGCCGAGCGCGGAATGCTGCCCATCTTCGCCGTTCATTGTCACGGTTGAAGATGATACCCATCAGCATTGCTTCATCATCACTGATGTAACGATGGATACTCAAATACCAGTTCTTGGCTGCATCCTCCAAGAGGGGAACGACCAAGCAAATCTTGTCCATATGGCCCAAACCTGATGTAACGACTCCGCTGGATCTTACAGTAGACTCTGTCTTATCCCATGCCGGAGCCCGGAAGGGTTACGGTTAGGCTAGTCAGGTAACTCTATCAAAGGGTTACCATGTGGACTAAGCAAATGGTAATGCTTAGACTGTGAACGAGGAAAGGTATACCGGGTAGGTAGGGAAGTCTACGCTGCGAGTTCGGATGGTCTCCGAGAGTTCCGGCGAGTTACCCTACCTAAGGCAGGTAGTTACCCTACCTTAGGGAGTATAGTTACCCTACCTTGGTAAACAGGTTACCCTACTTTTGTATAGGAGTTACCCTACCTTGTGCGTAAAAGGTTACACGAAGTTTCGGGAAAAGTCATAGGATTGTTTGTTACGCAATATTATATAGGAGGTTCGAATCTGGGCTCACGCGGGTAATCCGTTGTTGGGCTACGAACCGGAGAAAATCTTGCCTTGGGCGAACATTGAGAAATCTGAGTCCAACACCCCCCTCTGGCCCCGATGTAAAGACAACGCGTCATGGGCCAACTGTAGGGAAGTTGCTGATTTACTAGTAAAAGCCTATGATTGA
>QLOI01001669.1:30960-41221 GCA_003313605.1 Tuber umbilicatum | reverse complement strand
AATGGCAGCAGCAACGCAACAGCGACAACGCTCTACAGTTTGTACTGTACCGCACACCGACGCATTCGGGTACCATACTCGTAAGCATCAACTACGACGCAGTACAGTACGAGTAACTCCGCTCTCGAGGTGCACATGCGCGGTGCGCACTCACATGCTTTTGCTCGCCTGTTCGTCCGTTCTCCGTCTCTGGCGCGGGGGGGGGAGGGGCGCCATTCGATCAGTGACCGTAGACGGCAGGCAGGCAGGCAGGAAGCTATTGCGCGACGGATGATATCATACCATTCTCTCCTGCGATATTTTGCTGATTCTGTCGCTGCAAGCGAAGCCCTGCTCCGCTCCACCTTATCCCTCTTTCTGTCCTTCGGTCTACCGTAGGTCGTTTTTTGAATTCTGAATCGAGCCGGCTGGCTCGCGGGGGCTTGGTCGGATAGAAAGGTAGCGTAATATTATGTTACGGGTATTAATATCTATATAGGGTACGGTAAGGTAAAGTGGGTCGGTTCAGCCTGCCGCGGGCCAAATTTTGTGCGAGGCTGGGTGTGGGCTGAACCGGGTTTGGGGGGGGTAACTGCCCTTGCGAGGGTTCAAAGTCCATTTCCTTGGATTATCAAATACCTTTGAGGCTTTACTCCATAATAATAACAACGTGGCGGCGGCTTTTATGGAAAGATAAATGGATGGAGCGTGAGATATGGTAGCATGGTGCTCGCGTGGAAGGCTCTTTTTTTTTTTTTTTTTTTTTTTTTTTTTTTTTTTTTTTTTTTTTTTTTTTTTCTTTTCTCTTTTCTTCTTCTTTTGAATCGCTTCTCCTGCAGCGCTCGGTTGGGGTCAAAAGGTTACGAGTGATTGTGTGTGACTGCGAGTGGGGGGGATATCATGTGATGGGGGGAAAGGAGAGAGTGTTTAGTAAGGAGGAACTTTATTTTTTTTATTTTTTGCGGGAAGGGAAGCTCTGTACCGTAAGTTGAGTGACGATCAGATTAAGCTATGTTACAGTGACGAATCTTTGATTACTTGTGATAGTTTCAAGTATTTGGAGATTCTTATCATAATTATAGTAAGTACGTAAGGCGGTGTCGGGTACCGTGTCCTACGGCAAGCACTTGTTCTCATTTATCTCCTTCTTTCCCTCATCTCCAACCCATCTTCTTCTCCCCCCCACTTCTGAGGACAAACCAAAAGAAGAAAAAAAAACTCCCCAAGCACGCACATGGCACTTTTGCGCCTATCACCGCAGTCCAAACGGGGATCCTTAAGATTCAACTTGATTCAATTCAATCTACATCTACCGGTACCGGTAGATTCATGGTAATTTGTGTTGAAGGAAAGCATCAACTTAACCGGACATTACCTAATGGGCGACTTTTATGAATAAAAGGTCGTGAACATCCCCCTTCCTGCTGTTTCTGTGATAACTCCGCATCCCCTTCCTCCAAACTAACGGTACAGTACGGTGGATGGATGAGAAGCAGGAGGGAGCAGGAGGAGGAGCGAGTGGTGAGTGAGTGAAAAAAAAAAAGGGGGGGGGAGCAAGAGCCCCCATGCAAAACCCGGTCATTCTGGCACTGCACTGAACTGGACTGATGAACCGCGGCGGCCGACCGAAAAAAAAAAAATTCCGCCCAGTCTCCCCCCACAGTATTTTGTTACGTTACAATACCTCAACCATACCGGCATTTTACTCTCGCTTTTCTTTTTTCTTTTGCAAAAAGCTAGAGGAGCCCCAAGACTTCTTCTGCCTCGTACTAGATATCTGCAACCTCCACGGAGCTCTGAACGGGCTCCCAGCTGGGGAGCTCGCTCGCTCGCTCTGGGTGTTTTGTTGCGCGGGTTGGGCTCCGGAGGAGCGGTCCGTATGGGCGTACTCCTACGGTATGGACGCGGCGTCCGCGGCTGGGATCATTCTACGTTTTCCGTTTCGGGAAGGCGTTTAGCCCTCATATCCCGCTACGAGGGTTTTTGAAGAGTTCGCCCCAGATCTTGTTGATCACGTCAGTCCTTTGAGTCCTTTTTTTCTCCTTCCCCAGAGCGAATTTCGGGGAAGAAGAAAGGAAGGAATGAAAGAAGGGAGGCTTGTTGATGACGCAAGGAATGGAGGGGATCAAGGGAAGGAGGAAAAGAAAAAAAAAACTGAATGTTTCATGACTCTCGACAGAATGGTACCGGTAGATTATCCCTAGGGACCACAAGCCTCCCTCCTACAGCCACACTTGACTGCCTCCTTCTACAAGCACCAGGCACAATCTCGCAAGATCGCCAACATGCACACATCCCCAAGCATTCGTCCCTCTAAAACCTTGAAAGTCACCTTCCTCCTCAATGCCTCCTCCACTAAGGACGGCATTTGGATGCTCCTGGTATCGCCCACCCATAAACCGCTGGCGGAAACACGATAGCCGTGCTGGCATTTCACCAATTCCCCTCGATCGCGATCCTGTCCACGTCGCAGTGTATGTGCTCCTCGTCCGGAAACCCATATCCGCCACGCCTTCAATATCACCGTACACCCTCCCGTACAGCTTCCCCAGCGTCTGGGGGGTCGGCGAAGTGTGAGAGTTCCCCGGTGCCGGAAACGTGAATGACGTATGCGGCTCCCGCGGGCCCCCCGGAGATTATGGCCTTTGCGCCCGGAATGCGGTCTGCGTTTGCAAAGCGCAGGACGATGTTCGAGGTCGCGCAGGCGGATTCTATGGTCGTAATACTGTCGAGATCGCCGATGAGGGTGCGGAGGTGTGAGTACCTTTTGGCAACTGTTGCAGCCTTTTCTTGGTGACTAGGGCTGCGATCTCGTACGGTACCGGTAGTCTGGGTGGGTTATTGTTCGGAGTTGTATCGCCGAGGTAGCCTGTTGCGCCAGCACTAATCGGTTCATTCAATCACGGGTTAGTGGGGTTGAGATATCGTGGGGTGGGTTGGCAGACGTGCGCAAAGATCTTGGGAGCCACTCCTTTTTTTTTTGTGCTGAGGGTTGTTTATGAGAATATCTATGTGTTCTTGGAGCGATACATAGAGTACCGCTCTGCCAATTTGTGAATTTTTTATTGATTAAACTTTATGCTCTCCTCCTAGAGTTTGACTCTAGCTATAATATCTATCCCCGCCTACTTGCTAGCTATCACAACGAAAACCGATACCAAATCTAGCAGGCGCATACCCTCGCGACCCCGGCTCCCAAACCCCAGCCCCACCCGCCCCCTCAAACCATCCAGAACTCTCTTTCCCAACTCTCTCCTCTACTGCACCTCCAGCCCCCATCACACCACGACGACCACGTACTCTGCACACCCCCCCCCCCGGCTATCCGCCGGACCCACTACAGCACGGTGGCGCTTTGCGGTACCAGCACTTCGGCACTTACAGGTAGATAGCCCAGTAAGTTACCAGTATGTGTGTAGCAGGGCACCATGATAAAAACTCGACCTCGCGTGATACTGTGAGCGTTACATTTAGGATTTGTCGGGTTTGTAGCTACTGTGGTGTGGTGCTATTTTCCTTTTTTTTCCGGCTGGGGTTGCGGAGGTGTGTATATACTAGTAGGCTACCGTGCTTGTACTCGTACTGTACAGTAGGTAAGTAACTTGGGTACCGTAGGTGGTGCGGAGGGGATGGGTGGGTGGTTTATCGGCTGCCGGCCGGGAAAAGGCTGGGTGCTTGGGTTAAGGGCGAAGGTGGAGGAGGGTAGGTTATTGCAAATATCGACGAGGTGTAGTGTACGGGTAGTGGGGGGTTGTTTATGTGGGGGTTAGTCTGGCGTTTCTGGAGACTGGTTATATCGAGTGATTTCTTGTGATCGTTTGTTGGCCATAGTGATGATAGGGATAGTCTAGATGGCTTAAGCGATGATCTTCACGGGGTTATCAGGTGCAGGGAAATGTGTAGAGAGACGGAGCTAGAGCTTTTGAGACTATTTCGTGCTTATATGGTCCGAGGGAATTTATTCGCATGGCCGTCTGCGGGAACGGGGAGGAACTGCGGATCGTGACGGGAGAGAAGTAGGTTGGGTGGAAGGCTATGCATAGCTACCCTCCGCCCGTTGACTTCTCTCTACAAACTTTGACCACTCCTCCCAGGCTTTCCCGCTTGCGATCCCCTCATTTGCCTTCTCAACCGCCTTCTTCCAGACCGCGCCCTTTGCCACTGTTCCCTCGTGTACTCGCTCGACTGGGCCCAGGAGCCCAGAGATAGCGATGAGGGCTGCTGTGTTCACAAGCACAAAGTCCTTCACAGCCTTCTCGTCACCCTGCTCTTGCCCTTTGAGCAGCCTCTCTAAGATAGCGGCATTCTCATCAGGACCTTTACCTCCAGCAACCTTAGAAAGGGAGTGAGTAGGAACCCCAAAGGTCTCTGTCGGATGAACAAAAAAGTGGTCCACGATGACCTCCTTTGTCCCAGGATCCTCCAATAGCCTCCAGCATTCTGTCCTACGTTCACACGAGACTTCATCGAGACCCTCTTCCCCGCATACTACCATTCCCTTACTAGCTCCTAGAATCTTCAATGTTTCGGCAAAGACTTGACCGAGTTCCCGCCTACCGACGCCAATGATTCTTGCTTCTAGACCTCCAGAAACCGAGTAGTCGATTGGGTTGGCTAGAGGTCCAAGAAGATTAAAGATTGTTCGGTGTCCCAACTCGCGGCGAATAGGTGCCACATGGCGCACAGCCGGATGGAACACAGGGGCGTAGAGAAAGCAGAAGTTTCCCTTTGAAGGTTCATTGAATATGGATGCAACAGCAGATGGTGTTATAGCCATAAGCTTTGCACCTAAAGATGTGAGAATATCTGCACTACCCGATGCGGAGGTGGAGGCTTTGTTCCCGTGCTTGCCTGTGAAACGTTGGAGCTGTTACTTCACGACAATGTGTTACGGGGTGGGGGCAGCATGTACATATTCTTAGCCCGCACCCGGAGGCTAATATGGCGGAAGTTGTAGATACATTGAAAGTATTATGGCCGTCGCCCCCCGTGCCAACTATATCGATCTTCCTACTATTAGCTACAGCCCTCCGATTCGGCAAGCAGGCTCACCAAACCGCCCCCGTATTTCCCTTCGGAGGTCTCGCCCCCCCAGGAATCTGTCCGCAGCCCGTCAACCTTTAGCCCAGCGGCTCTCATGGCCCTCGCAGCAGCAGCGATAACCTCTGGCTTCTGGTCCAACTTTGTAAAGTGCAATGTCGTTAATAACGCCCCCGTTTGTACTGGCGAGAGCTCATTGTTGAAACTGTGAGTGATAGCCTTCGTGATATCTTCGGGAGATGTATCGTCCGGAGACTCGGACAGCGCTTTTAAGAGCGATAATATAGATATTTTGGCTTCCGCCATGATGCTGTGAGGTGGGGTGGAGGTGGGTTGAATGAATGAAAGAATGGAGGGGTACAGGTGGGTCGGGATTGGGTTAGAGTGTGTTCCTGAATCTCAACCCTAACCCCATACGTTGGTTGGCTGCCCGTTACAGTACGGTAGCTTGTGATACTCGGAATAATCCAGCTTGGGATCCATTGTGAGCTACCATCCTGGCTACCTGTACGATATGATATCTCTGGGAATCTATTACCAAAATACCGGTGCCGGTGTTCGTGTCTGAGGAGGCCGGGGAGAATATCAGGGGTCGACTGTGTACTCGCTGATCAAACTACTAGCACTACGCGAGCACTACTCATTGCACTCGGAGGAAGACGTCACTCTCAAAAGGTGTCTGGGACCTGCTTGGGGAGAACTGCACGATGCGGTAGCCAATGTCAAACAAGATTTGATATGTCAACTTCTTGGCGGCAGTTTCTGACCAGTTGTTTGGGAAGATGGAGCGGGTCGACGATGATGTCGATGAGAGAACCCTGGGGTTGGTGCCGGCGCGGCAACAGTTGCTGTGAGATAATTCACGGGTTGTCTGTGGTATGATACGTAGAGAGAGTGTAGGATACGAAGATGTGGCTGTACTGTATAGTACCGAAATTCATCATGATAACTCGGTGAGGCACATGCTAAGGAGCCAATTGGACTGAGATCTCGCCACTAGGGAATAACTATAGCAAAGAGTTCTAAAGCTCTGGAGAATACCGGTATCACACGTATGCTGAATAATTTAGTGTTTGGCGGGGGTTCCTCGAAGGGGAGGGAGAGCGAGAGAGCTTGCAGCTCGCTGACATACCGCAGGTCACTTTCAGCGGGATCAAGATTTTGGAACATGTGGCTCCTCTGCACTCGATGACGATACTCGTGGAGAGCCGGCAGCTGGCGACTCAGCCCAAGCTCAATTCCGTTCACAGCACTCGTACGGTAGGGAAATTTGTCCCGAAATTGGTGTGGTTGTGCTTGGCAATTTAAAAAGTCTTCGGACGCTTTGTGCCAAGACAGGCACAAATAAGTGCAAAGTGTCCGAGGATTTGCATCGAGTCAGCGAGCTATGATGAGTGCTGTTCCCGATAATTTACCGTATCCCACCGTGTACCGTACGGTGGTGGTATGAATGGTACGGGCACCGGGTAGACTACAGTACCATACCGGTACAGTGCTCGTACTCGTAGAATGAGTACAGTACCATATCTGGTATCCAGGGTCCTTCTCTAATTATTCGGTCACGGAATGGGCATCGCTCTTCACACAGACAATATTTACCGTAGAACGTAGCACATTTGGGAATGGAGAGAGTCGAAATCAGGTTCTCACCACCTCTACGACACAACGACCACAAAATCTCTCCCCTTTTCAATCCTGCACATGGGAATATAATTCGGGCCACCTGGCCTTGCTAAACTTCCAGGCCTCATTTTCTCTCTCTCTCATCCTTCCCCCTTTTTTCCATCATTCCATCATATTCGT
This sequence comes from Tuber umbilicatum, assembly GCA_003313605.1. Lineage (NCBI taxonomy): Eukaryota > Fungi > Ascomycota > Pezizomycetes > Pezizales > Tuberaceae > Tuber > Tuber umbilicatum. Next base: position 34,399 of record QLOI01001669.1, on the reverse strand, counting down.
CCACTTCACTCGAATCCATCATTTTCGAGCTCCAAGCTACTGAAGACAGATTCCGTATTTTGGCGTTGACGTGATCCCTGCTACAGTACCGTACCCCTTTACCCCCAACTGCCGGCACAAAGGTACGGTAGTCCCCTTTTTTGCACCTTTTTTTTTTTTTTTTTTTACCTTTCAATTAATATTTATTATTTTGCCTCTCTTTCGCAACGATAAAATAGACTTCCCTTCCTCCTGTTCTAATTCTATCTATTCGGAAGGATAAGATGTCATCAATGCCGAGCTCCACGAGCAACAATAAACGCAAGAGGATGGGTTCGCGAGGCGACCCTGATACTCCCGTGGAAGCTCATCAACCGACATCTGGCGAAGACGCCGACGCGGAGCTTTCCTACGATTCGGCTCCTACTACTGGAGTGAGCGCCGCGGTATCATCTTCGTCGAAGCTTCCTCTGGAAACCAATGCAGCTAAACGAGCCAAGAGGCGCACGAGCATCAACGATATAGGAGAAATATCATCAACCGCCGAAGATGGTAGCCCTATCGAGGAACGTGTTCGGGAAGGTGCCGGCAGGAAGAAGTCTCTCAGCACTTCCATGAAGACTCATTCAAATTCGAGTATCGGGGACGGTGCGAGTGAAAATAATGTCACCGGGGGTGGTGTCGCTCCTCCGCCCATGGCACCCCCACAACAGGCCGGATCGTTGGCTCCTGCTGGATACTCAATGAATCCACCGCCGACTGATCGGCCGGTCAAGGTTTACGCCGACGGTGTTTTTGATTTGTTCCATCTCGGGTGGGTCCTATCTAACCTCGTGGTGGTCGAGAATTGTGACTGACATTATCTACCACGGATAGGCACATGCGGCAGCTAGAGCAAGCGAAGAAAGCTTTCCCAAACACCTACCTTCTCGTCGGTATCCCGAACGATACCGAGACCCATAAGCGAAAAGGTCTTACGGTTCTCACGGACCAGGAACGGGCGGAGACATTGCGACACTGCAAATGGGTAGACGAGGTCATCGAGAATGCACCTTGGATAGTTACCCCAGAATTCCTCACCGAACACTCAATCGATTATGTTGCCCATGATGATGAGCCTTATGCGAGTGCTGATTCCGATGATATCTATCGTCCTTGTAAGGAGGCTGGAAAGTTTCTCGTCACCCAGAGAACTGAGGGGATCTCCACAACGTACATCATTACTAAGTATGAAGCATTCTTTTTTGATTGCGATGCGGGCGTGGCAAAAATGCCATATGAGGACGCACGGTAGACTAATTACGAGTGGTGATTGCCCTATTATTTGAATCTAGGATCGTGCGGGATTACGAGAAGTATATTATGCGACAGCTTCGCCGTGGTACCAGCCGCCAGGAACTTAATGTCTCCTGGCTGAAGAAGAACGAACTCGATTTAAAACGACATGTCACTGAGCTTCGGGAGACCATCAAGAATAACTGGTCAACCACCGGCCGGGAATTGAGAGACGAGTTTCGTAACTACTGGGCTCCCTCGCCTAGACCATCTTCACCCTACCAATTTGGGGTCTCTAATAGCGGTTCGAAAGACACCCTTTCATCACATCACGAGAGGAACAACCCAACGTTGATGCATCTTGAGCCTCCTTCTCGCCCCCAGTCACCTCATACCGAGTTTGCCAATGGGTATTCGTTGGGTCTTATCGGAGGTGTAAGATCTTGGGTGAGTGAACCGTTTGAATTTACACTCCGTACACAGCTGACATTGGATTTCTGAGCCCTTAGATGCGATCAAGAGCAACTCCCCGTGGATCAATGGCAGCATCGGAAGCCTCCTCTGACGACGAGGGCGCAGAAAGCCCGGATGAGGGGAAATCAAAGGTTGGCGAGGAGGACCTTATTCAGAACGAATTGAACGGTGTGGTTGGCAGTGGTGGAGCCATCACTGCCGAGAAGGCCTCTCTAAGGCCCTAGACCTATTGGGTAATCAGCTGTTTGCTTGAGTCTCCAGCCATCCTCTCAGGCGCCCCCCCACGTGGTTCTCAACTGTTCTCGACTTGGGAATTTGTCTTTAAAAAATACTAGGAGTTCTAGCTCGCCCTTTGCTAGAGGTAACTCTTTTCTAGCCTTTTCTTTCTTTTGCGGTGATTCTCTTTCGATCCTTATCTCCTCTCTGGGCATTCATGGTGTCAAATTAGATGCAAGCGGTATTACTAATGGGGAAGCTGGGGGATGAGTTCTTTTTCCTTCTCTTTTTTTGTTTGGGTTGTAGCTTTTCGCGGTGTTTTTTCTACATTGTTGTCGTAACATGTCCCTATATCGCTCTCCAATGGATCATCTATTGGAATTAAAATTATTTCGCTATGGTGCTGTACAACCCTGGGAACGAGGAGAGCTCTTTCTTGCCCTCTTTCATCCATTCTTTTATCCCATCAGAACCTGATATGCAAATAAAACCTGTCAATCTCGCAAACAAACAGAAAAACGCCCATAATAGTTAAACCCAAGTGTCATGTGAAGCCAACCCGTAATAATAATGTCTAGCCCAGCTGGCCCACCCGATCACCGAATAGAAGTCCCATCAGACTCCGTACCCCCCGCCCAAATCCCGCGACTCTCCATCTCAACACTAGCCATAGCCTCGGCAACCGCCTCCAATCTGCTCGTGACGTCCTGGACGGACCGGGCGACACGAGTGAAGTGTTCGTCATTAGCCAAGCGCCTCTTGCGGGCAAGCAATATGTCCCCCTCAGCTTCCAACATATCTCCCCCCTCTCCTCCCCCAGCAGCAGCACCGGCCACGCCCTTCCCCTTGCCAGCATCTCTCCCAAAAGCCTCCCTACCAAACTCCACATGCTCCCCATCCAACCCTCCCCCACCCTCCTCCTCTTCACTCCGCATCCAAGCCTGCGCAAGCGCGATCTGCGCCGCGCGCAATTCCTCCAGACACTTTGCGTGCGAGGAGCCAAACACGTGATCCGCCGAGAGCTCGACTTCTTGCAGTTTTTGCTGCATTTCCGCCCACATCCTCTCGTGCGCATCGCCGCTCCCTCCGCCCCCGGATCCGGATGAGGAGGAAGATTGTTTCGCGCGGAACATGGGTGCGTCGAGTACCTCTCTTGCTGCTACGGTTGCAGAAGCAGAAGCGGTGACAGCAGCAGTGGCGGTAGCGGGCGTGGAGGGGGAGGAGGAGGATGATGATTCGCCGGGGTTGTTGTTGCCGTTGTAACTGTGCAGGATGCTGCTGGGCAGTAGCGGTGTTGTAGCGATGTGCGTCGCTGAAGTGATCGCTGAGGGCAATGAGATGTCCGGTGTGCGTCGGTAGGAGTTTTTCGGTGAAGGCGATGGTGATGATGGTGATGATGACGGAAGTGGTGGGAGGAGTGATCTTTTGCCGGGTGATTTGGGAGCTGCGCTCTGCTGTGCCTGTGCTTGTGCTCTTGGGGGTGGAGATGGGGATG
>QLOI01001669.1:8126-30835 GCA_003313605.1 Tuber umbilicatum | reverse complement strand
GTGCTGTGTGCTTATTGCGGGGTAGGGTGGGTGAGTGGGTGGGTGGAGGCTCACCTACTGGGGTTTGTGTTGATTAGTCTCTCGTGCCGTGGTTCGCTCATTCCCTCGCTCGCAAGGCGGTGCTGTGGTGAGGAGGGGGAAAGAAAGAAAGGGCAAAAGCGCTATCGGATACGATACGACACGATACGAACGTAAACCAACAATATCTTGGCATTTACACGTTTCTGGCACGTGCATGCGCGTCATACACCCGATAGGGCCCATGTTGCAGGACCAATTGAAGACATGCAATATCACTCGGCGAAGTTGTGCACTGCACTTTTTTTTTGAAGTGTACTCGGGCTTTGTTTGTCTTTTTTTTTTTTTTTTTTTTCCTGGGGGGGCCTCCGGGACGGATATTTGATGGCACCGAGGTTCCGTGAGTTCGTTTTTTTTTTTTGGTAGATTGATGGGTTTGGGAGATTTGCCGTCCACTGAAGCTTCGATGTCTTGGTGGGTAGGATATGCGAGTGAGATGCAGTTGGTCGGCGGTAGAGGGGAAATGTGCATTGCATAAGCACGGGTATGGGGATGCGGGTATTATCGTACTTCCAGATAAGAGTAATGCCGGTATAAGAGCAAGCTCATTCGATTCCATGCATGAGCCTACTCGAGCACATTTGCCGATAGGGCCCTACTAACCCATCCCTCCTCCTCCTCCTCCTCCCCGGTATTTCCCAATCCACCCCAGCGCCCTCTCCTCCAAAATTCTCTCCCTCCTCGCCTCCTCCACACTAACTACATCCATGCGCACCCACCCCTCCAAAACCCCCACATACTCCACCCTCTTTCCCGCGTCCAGCAACTCCCCACTGCCGAGCACCGTTCGAACGAACGCCCAAATGCTCTCATGACCCCGCGCAATCCCGTGCGCGAACTGCATACTCTTCTCCACAATGTCGGCCAATTGCGGCCGGAACGAGTGCGGATCCGGGTGCTCTAACGTCTGAAAGAACAAGAACTGCAGGAACGACCATACGCTTGTGTCAGACACGTGCGAGAGGGCAAATTTCGCTGTGCGCTCGAGGACGTACTGGAGCTGTGGGCCGGATGGGGAACGCGATAGGAAGAAGGTTGTGGCGAAGCGGGCGTGATTCCAGGCCTTCTCCATCGTTCAGTCGTAGCTGCAGAGTAAGGTGAAGAAGGGGGAGGGGGGTTCTACGTAGTAGTTCCTGGGATGCACCTCCCCACTAGCTTCCACAACCGCCAATTCCGCCTCTATGCCTTCTTCCAAAACCCCGAACCTCTCGGTTAACCACCGCCTGTAACTCCATAGCAACGGGCTCTTGTTGTGTTTGTTCAGCGGGGACGTCAAGAAGCTCTCTATCAGTTTGATTTCGTCCCGACCGCTGCTGGCGCCTTTGCCCAGGATGATCCTTCTACGAGTGTTGACCGCAGTAAGGTTCTCCGATGCGACGAGCAGTAATACTAGAGTCGAATCTAGAACGTCTCGCTCGGTAGCGCTCGGGGATGAGAAGGTCGGGTGTGCGGTCTGAAAGGCTTGCAACAGCAGGGTCTTTGGGATGGCGATGTTCGTGCCAGAGGTCAGTATTGTGGGTGGGACGTCTGGTTGGGTTGGGTGAAATTCGATGTGTAGTCTTGTGCCCGGGTTGGAGTTGAAGAAGGCGATCAGTTGGGTGTATGCCGGGGTCGGGGTTGGGCTTGCCATTGTGGTTGGGGAGGGGGGTGAGTGGGGTTGGTTAGTCACGATAGCCGATTGGTCGACAGGAGCTGGAGAAGTTTGACTTGGCTACGGGCGCGGTACTTGTATCATACCATCTCCAAAGGCTTGGTTCTATCGTATAATACTACGAGTAGCTTCTGCTACTGGACTGGGGTTATGAGATGGCACCACGAGTGCGATGGGATGGGTTTCCGTGTGGAAGTCTACGGTCGGCAATCTCACGGTATTGGTGCCGTACTCAAATCTACTCGTACGAGTATTCTTACAAGCACAAGCACAGCTGTTCCGGTGCCATGATAGTCACATGATTTCCATTACCATAATACTCGAATAATGCCTTCAACAAGGACAAACTCCTCTCCTTCATGCATCATTCCACAACCGGGGCCACTTCCCTGTAGGCAAGGTCACACAGTACGGTACGAGTATCATATTGTGCTCGTAACGATGTTCAAGTGTTATCACTTGCATAACACCGGTACGTCCAAGTTACGGTATCATACCCTGATGGAACACGCTCCGACGGTACTACCTACCGATACTCCGATATCCTAAGCGACAACTCCATTCCATGTCAAACCCGGCAGCCCGAAACCAACTCACCCCTGAGTTTGAACCCTTCCAAACCACGTGAAACAACCCCTTTGTAGCAGTGAGCTTAAGCGGTATGTGCGAACACAATGCGATCCCGGTACCGTTTGTGAGAAGCATCTCGAAACCGTTCGAGTATCTAGATTTCCATTGCCCCATTTGCTCCCTTCACTACCTTGCAGTGCCATCGCCATCCCTCCCACCTAGCAAGGGAAAGGGAAGAAAAAAGTATGCACATCTCATTTCGTCTCATCCCATTCAAGTACCGGTATCCGAATGAAAAAGAGGGAGGAAACGAGAAGGGGGGACGTGCAAAAATTATTAACACATACGATCCAGCATATTGAGCGAAACCCACTCTTTTGTCTTGATATGAAAGAGAAAAGAAAAAAAAGGGCCTCTGAAAGATATGTCTATAATACAGTATCCCCAAGAAGCGGAAAAATAAGGAGAAAAAAAATTCATTACTTCAAACATCTCATCCCCGAGACCTCGAGCCCAACTCTTACAATGCATCCGTCTTTATTCGACTCTTAAATAGTTATAAAAAATAGGGCATAAACGGGATTCGAATGTTTCCCTCCTCCCCCACCAGCGTCCATATAGACAAAGAAAGCACCCCGCATGGAATATAAATTAAAGCCCGTAACAAGCGTATTTTGACAGACAATCGGGAAAAAATAAAAATGAGGAGTGAGAAATCATCAATGAGAGCGTTTACCAAGGGGCCGGGAGAGATCCTAACGATTCGTTAATACATGACAGAAAACGATCAAGTTGTAGAGCGATTTTTACCTCCCATGCCACCATAGGATCCGATACCGTCCCCAGCAGGGTAATCACCAACACCACAGAAGCAAGCGCAGCTGCAAGCGGCACCAGAACCACCTTGGTTCCATCCAGTAACGATTGGTGCAGCGGCAGATTTTGTGGCTACGGCTCCACCATTAGCACTGGTAGTGACGCCAGCGCCAACAGCGGAGGTCTCACCACCACCAATGAGGGTGACGGTGCTAGAGACGGCAGACACCGTGGCTGCGGCGCCGGTGCCGGTTGATGTAGCGGTTCCGTTGATCTTAATAGCATTGGCCTTGAAAATGTCGAAGGATTTCTCTGCGGTTGGGTTGATGGCAAAGACCATTCCCCTTCCACAATGGTTACCAGTTCTCTGCTTGCAGTACCACCCTGGTTTCATTAGTATTCTGAATGCCTGAAAAGGGATCGGCAGGGTCTTACAGGTGGGCTCCTTGGCGGTAACGGTGTACTGAAATGTCGGAGCAGGGTTCACTGTGTTGTTGGGATTGGGCATGAAGTTGGAGTCAAAGGCGTCTGGGGACAACTTGTTACAGGGCTTGTCGAAGCTCGACTGAGTAACGGTATGATTCATGGTCATGAAGACGAAGTGAACAACATCGTTGACCTGCGCCATTACCTGATTAGGGGTATAGACGAGTTGCGGCCCACCAACAGTGACCTATCCGACATCCGTGTCAGTGCGAGTACAGAGCTGTTCGGGGAAAACCCGCCAAGGCATGATTCCCACTGGAGGGGATGGATTGAACTCACGGTATGTGTCATTGGACCACCTGACCCAGCCGGAGGAGCCACACTGGCAACATATTTGGCCTTGTCTGTTACCCCAGGAGCAGAGGTTGTGTACGTAACTGATGCCCCATAGGGTGCAGAAGTTTGCACCAAAGCAGGGTATGACATTACAGAACTTGAAGGCACACCGTACACCATACTGGTTCCCCCCTTTCCTGCCGCAATGGTACTACTCGATCCCATAGGATGGTCGGCCAAAGCACCACCGATAGCACAGAGGAGTGAAATCGCTGAAGAGTGTCTCATTTTCGCAGATTTATTTTCTCTCGAGATTGCGCTTTGATATAAGCCGGATTATTCCAATAGATATAATTAGGTTGCTTTAGATAATGACTGATTGAACGCCGCTCAGCGGGAAAAGCGAAAGTGGTTAAAAGACGAAGGAAAGAGAGAAGGTCTTGCTTGTAAGAGAGGGTGTAATTGGCACTAGGAGAGTGTGTTGGGAAGGTATGCAAGAAGATTTCGAGGCCCGGCTCGTAGTGAAAGGAAGGAGAAACTAAAGGGGATGATGGATGGAAGAAAGAAACGACTCGGTCCAGATTGAGTGAGCGGGCGAGATGGAGAGAGTGGGAATTGTGAGATGGGGCAAGGAGGTTTATGTTTATATCCCAAATTGCACTCCTGGTGCCCAGGAAAGGGATACAGTTGAAAAGGATAGAAAAATAACTTGTGGGAGCACAACATCGGTCCGTACTCTCGGTCCCTCAGTTCCTTACAGGAAAGCCTTTCTGCAGGCACCACTGTGCCTGATCCTACCGGTACCCCATATCGACATCTCCAACAGCGTCGTCATACGAAGTCAAGGAGAAAAGGGGAGTAGGTAAGGAGGGGGGGGCACGTCCTGTTGGAATATTTTCCCTTCTTGGTAGACAGTTTGAGGCCATATTCAGAAGGTATTGGTTGAATATGGACGGGATACTGGTACCACCAAAAAGACTTCTTACTAGGGGGAGGAGGGTTACTGTACCAAAGTGTGTTCCCTTGTAGTGGGGAAGGGCGTTGTTGGTGTCTGGAGAAGTGTGTCAGAAGGCTTAACAGCGTTTGAGTTGGGCGCCAACCCCCAAGGGGTTTAGACAACACTTCTTGGCCGAGCAAATTTTTTGCCCTTTGTGGATTAAGCTAACTTATTACTTCACCGGGATAACTACTTTTGCCATGGTTACAGTATCGCCTTCCTTCAACCACTTGGGCAGTGGTGACTATGTGGATGGATTCCATAAGAAACTCCTTCCTCCTACGTATCTCGTCTCATCGCCCTGTCGCTTCTGCTACCGGTCTTCTCCTGCACCCTAAACCTAAATTCCATCGAAGAATGCATAGAAGGGCTGGGTCAGTGGGGCCCCTACAGTATTCTACTCTCCTGCCATGGCCAGACATCGACTCAGGTCTCGGCACACCCTGGCGCGAGCACGGTACATCTCTCCTATCCCGCTCTCTATATTCGCTTCTGTCCCTTGGCCATTATTGTCAAGGAAGAATGAGAAAAAGAGAGAAACCCTCCTCCATTGCACAAATAACTTCTATGCCTGTCGGCTCGTCTTGGTACAAAGCAGGAACGATATCCAAGTATTTTTTACATGAACCCCTTCCCTCCTGCCCAATTAAAGAACCTCAGTCCTGAACTTGTGAGATAAGGTATCCATGCTACTGAGTGTATGCACGATTCATTCCTCAAGTGCTTCAGTTCTTACCCTGCTGTTTCTGCTGCCCTTCATACAACCCGGTATAATAACCAGCATAATACCAAGACATCATGAGATTACGCAGAACTTGGTTCTCTAAAAAAACAAGATATTAGCACCGAATTCACGAGGGAGGAAGATAGGAGAATCTATAAGTGCCAAGCTCTATATGGTACCGAATAGGGAAGTAGATCGGTTGCTCACCTGCCCCTCCGACAAGGTTTTGTGGAATTGGCGGTGGTCCGGGTGGGGGCACCGTTTGACTTGGTAAGCCGTCAATTCCTTGCTCCTCTCCGTGGACGGGATCCTGTTCGTGATTGCTAGCGACTGGGCCCTGAACATCCTGCTCCTGTTTTATCAGCTTCAATTCCGGTGATCAAGGCCTTCTAACGTTTGCATACCGTTGATACCTCTCCTCCTTCTCCTCCTTCTCCAGCCCTCTGATCTTCCATTAAGGTGTCCGCATTTTTGACATCTGGGGCTTCCACGTGTTGTAGCACAGCACCCTGACCCACCCCGCCATCCTCTTTGTGTGATGGACCTGCGACCCCGGTATCCTTTTCACCACGACCGCCTGTCCCCCTGTCAACATTGGTAACGGGTCTCTCAGGTATGGGGGGAGTAAGGAAAAGTATGTATGAGCTCACTGATCAGAAGGTGTGGCATCCGGCATTTCCGTCTCCCCCAAAGCTTCCTGAAGGATCTTGCTCACGTCGCCGCCAGTGGCTTCGATGCTGTGGTATTTCTAACGCACTCAAACATTGATCAGCCTGTTTCGTTTTGTTTTGTTTCTCATGCACAAGGATTTTGTTTGCCTAGCCGGTACTTGCTTGGGAGCCAAGAAACGCTGAAACTCACCTTGTACTCTTGGAGTGCTTCGTCCCACGTATTTACAAGAATAGAATCATCCCATATCTCTTGGTGTGTAAGCTGTTCATTAGAGGAAGCCATGTTGGATAATCCTGACTTGTAGTTATCGTCCTTTTAAAGAATTTTTCCGAGTATTGGTCGTCGGTTAGGAAGCTGGAGCGCGCTCATCCAGCTACCAGCAGTTTGACTCGCCGAAGAGCGAACCCTCTAAATTTAAAGAGCCTCAGTGTTGCCAAGGAGCGGCTAAATATTCCTCAAGATCACGTGACAACCATTTAGATCAAACTTTATGAACCACTGATTTTCTGATTTTTTCAACCACCATCCGAACTCCCCTCGTCCCCAACAGAGAAGAATACATCTACCAACTACAATGTACATTGCTCAAAATTAATCTATTCTCCCACCATCGCCATCATTGTCACCCTCCATTCCCCCCGTTCTATTTTACCAAATTGGCACTTTCGAAGCTTTGACGAGCCTTCTCACCATGGTCGTCGAAGTCAAAAAGTTTTATTGAAGCCTAGATTAAACGTCTCACCTTTCCCCGAAAGGGCGCAAGGGAGGCCTCTCCAGTATCTGGCGACGATGATCAGCGGTTCGCCGTATGGGTCGTTGCCTCGACGTGAAAGATACATAGACTAAAAGAAACATACATCCACTCGACCGAAGTCTTTACGGAACGTTACTAAGCTATTATACCTCGCGGATGTGCCAACCCCCGAAATTGATCGTGGTTTTTCTCTCATACCTTACAGAAATATTTCTAGTGCCCGAGTCGATTGATCTACTTTTCATCCTTGTTCTTTCCCTCAGTAATGATTCATGGATGTGTATGACCGGAGTGCTTTGTCAAAAGGATACCGCTCGGCTTCGATCCCCGAAGGATTTTCAACGACCACTCCCATGAGAATTATGGCTCTTTTAGATGATAGAGCACGCCGGTGATTCTCCACACATTGATAGAGGGAAAGGTAAAGTACAATAGCCAGTGGATTATTAATAACTCACAATCCCGAAAATCCTACCGCGCCCTACTGCCCGCGCGCCTTATTTTGTGACCGTAGTTGAACGGCATGGATGCTTCTGCCGAGTAGCTGTGTCATCATTTGGAACAGGGAATTATTAGCTAGCTACGGGGTCTCTACGGAATTATGTAATTGAGCTTCACCTCCCGCCGTGTAATATATGAATAAACAATAACTGTAACATACTCATTAATCGGTTATTTCTATCCATTCCCGGGTCCATCCCATTACCGTTCAATCATGATCAAGGCACACCAGCTCATCCCTCTTCGCATCCTATCAAATCCACAGTGAGATTACACAACTGACAAGACGAAAAACTTTTTAAGAGGTACTAAAACCACAACCTGAACCCCCTGTGATCCTCCGGATAGAAGCCTCTAAACAAACTCCTTTGCCACTCCACCAGTCTCCGAAGGCCTAGTATACCAGCTCGAAATCGAGTACGTCCCAGCAGGTTGCCCAGCAGAATAATTAGGCTGAGTACTTCCCGCAGAAGCGGACCTGGTGAGGATAGTTTCCTGACTCCTGTTGGATGCATGACTTCTACCGGAATATGACCTCGCTGGTAAGGCAATCGGAACAGAACAGTCACCATTATCGGCAGAGTTGAAACTTGGCTGATATTGCTTCCGGTGATGATCCTGTCTACGGGCTTTGACGAGATGGCGGGACCGGGCCATGCGTGCAGTGGTATGGGTTAACGAGTTACTATAGATATAAGACTATCTGCACTGTCAGCCGTATTCTACCAACGCACGGGAGGGAGGGAGAGACAAACAGCAGCAAAGTTGACAACTCCAACAAAACTGACAATAACACCAGCAGATGTGAGGAGGGTGTTAAACGAGTATCCAAGATTCTGCTTCGACGCCGCAGTCTCGTTCAGATTTCCGAGTAGAAAGAATCCCACAATCACTTCGGCAACCCCAATTGTTATCAGGGAGGATTTAGATCCGAGTAAGGGCCACCGCTTGTCAAAGTATGATTGAAATACCGAGATCTCGGACATCGCTAAAAACGCTGTAAAATATTTAGTAATTATTGAGCACTGGCTGGACTCGGAATTGAGGTATTACCACAGAAGATGGAAAGAAACACATTGTTTATTGCGTCAAAGAAGTAAAACTATTTGAATTAGTTTATGAATTGGCAGGGGAAGTACTGACTCGGTTTTTATACCTTGGTTACTACAAAGCTCTTTACCAAGCTGATACTTGCTGCAACTATGGCCATCAATAGTGAGATTACACTGCAGCAGCGGATGATATTGAGGATGTAAAATCCTCTAGGAAGAGGCTCTGACATAGTTGTTATTTGTGGGGTCCTTGTGTTTTGTTGTATCCTATTGCTGCGAGTACATTTGGAAATCTTGAAAGCGGCGAAAGAAGTTTGAGATGAGGCAGTATTGTGAATTTGTGAAAGAAAAAGTGTTGTAAGATAAAGTGGTGAGGAAACAAAGGTTTAAAAATTGTTTATTTATGGCCCCGGATACGGTCTCTTCTTTAATGTTCAATGGCAGTAGGTTTCAATAGCATTGTAAGGCTCAATGGAAAACAGTTAAGTATTTACTATCATACATAATGCGCCTGGGAGAATCCCAATAGCAGTCCTTCTTATTCATACTGGTAGTCGTTATTAAATTTTCAATAGATCTAATCATATGATGGATACACATTGTTTCTACTGAAGGCATCGAGCCCTTATAAAGGTAAGCCATTGGTACGTCATAGTATTTACGCATAGGGTGGTGAGTTTGCGCCAAAGGGAACGGGGTCGTATCATGGCACCGACGATCACAAGCCAGCACTCGGTATTCCGGGGAACTTTCACGATGAGAATCTACTGATTCACAATAATTATCCAAGTTTAACGAAAGAAATGCCGTTACCGAGACACCGGAAGCTTCCAAATCTGTAGGTACTACTTGGGGCACTGGAGCACGCAATAATTGGTCGTAAGGGAAGAGTACCTACTAGAACCTCTCAAGACGCAATCCCCGGCAGAGATGATTCCCACGATTTCGCCGGAAACATGCAAAAGCACGATTACTTCCCGCATCTAATTTGCTACATCTCGCTCTTAGCTTCCTATCATCCCCCTTGCCACCATCGACTCGTCGTCCCCCCTACCAAACTCCAATGACGCGATCCCACACCCCACCGTTTTTCCTATCCACTTCAACCACGTCAGATATATTTAGTTCATCCACCTAGGCCAATGACATTCAACCCTAACCCTAGACAGCTCCAACGCATATCTGGCTCATTCTCCAGGCTCCTTCGGCCGGGAACCCTCCTCTTCTTCGAACCCACATCTTGAAAAGAAAAGAAAAAAACCAACCACAACGCCACAAGCGACTCAGCAATCAAGCAACCGAGAACCCTCCCTTCAGTTTGAAAAAACAAACAGACGAAATCATGACTCGTGGAAATCAGGTAGGGCTCTGATCCGCCCTCCGGGTTGCGACGTGGTTGGAAGGCTGACCGTGGGGGACTGTCTCGACAACAGCGTGAGAGAGATCGTGCAAAGGCCCAGAAGGCCGCGGCGGGTCAGGTACGTTTTTCTTTCTACAAAGTTTCACTCGAGGCGTCGTATCGTAGCTGACGAACATTTACAGAAAAACAAGACAACGGTAGGACTTCCCCACCAGCCGGCCGGCCAGCCATCGTAGGCCTCCGCCCGGGCGGTCGAAAGCGAAACGCAAAAGGCAAAACGGAGCTAATAATATCCCCCGCCAAACTAGAAATCCAAAGCCGAGATGCAAAGGGACAAGGACATGGTCGCCCAACTAATGCGCGAGAAGCAAAAGCAAGGTATCCCCCCACCAGAGCAGTCCCGGACACGCCTCCCCGCTAAACACATAGAAACACATACTCCGGAATGTCAAGTTACTAATTCACCGCAGCGGAGGAGAAGAAGAAAGCTGAGGCATCAGGAGAGGGGAGCAGTAGCAGTAGTGGTGGTGGTGGTGGTGGGGGTAGTTCAAAAAAGTAGGAGCGATTTTATATTAGGTTGGATTATATTACCGGTACCGGTATACTCAACCAGGCAGTTTGCAGAGAAGGGAAGTGGGAGTACCGGTAGTAGTAGTGCGGCGAGTGCTTTTTTTTTTTTTTTTGCTTTCCTTTCAATCATCCTTCCTCTTACGACATTACGAACCCATGTTGCGTTGCGGATGGGGGAATTACTTTGCAGGCGTGGAATTGTATTTTGAAGACGATTACATCTACTCGCTTTCATTCCCCTTTACACAGTAATTTTCATCCTTTCACTCGTCTCCTCCCCCGATAAAGCAATTAGTGTTCTATGGGGAGAGCATTTCACGTTAGCTTTTGATTGAGGGTTATTCAGTCTGATCGCCACAACTTACAATCCCCTCCTTATATATGGTGGCTTTGAGGGATGGAGGACATATAAAGCAAAAAGAGAAATTTTATATATTCATTCGTCTGTTTATCAGGAGAGCAACGTTCTAAATTGTTGCAGCCTAGGAACCCCCCCTTCACAAAAGATACACAGGGCCGGAAAGTGAAAATATTCCGAGCGATTACTTCAAAGTGACCAACTCCTCAGCACTGGTAGGGTGGATGGCAACGCAATTATCAAAGTCCTGAATCAAAACATCATTCATTAGCTCTCCACTCCTCCATCCAACACGTCCCGCAACCGACATCATCATACCTGTTTAGTGGCCCCCATTCTCACCGCAACGCCAAATCCCTGTAGCATTTCTGCGCTGCCCAAACCGATGATGTGTAGTCCCACAACCCTCTCCTCTGGTCCATGGCAAATGAGCTTGTAAGCTGTGGGGGCCTTATGCTCGAGCATGGAGTAGTACATGGCGGTGAAAGTGGTTTTATAGATCTTCAAGCTGTCCTTGCCGTACTTCGCCTCGGCTTCTGGCTGTGTGAGCCCGATCGTGCCAATTTCTGGGTGTCCGAAGACTACGGATGGGATGTTGGTGTAGTCCAGCTTGGCCTGTGCGAATTTTGGCCCGCCGAAGAGGCGGTCCGAGAGCCGGCGGCCGGCGGCGATGGCGACTGTTATGCTCTTAGCACGGATGTAGGGAAGTGGGGGAAGGAGGAGGAGTACCAGGCGTCAACTCAACCTTTCCCGAAACATCCCCCAACGAGAAAACATTCGGCACGCTGGTGTTCTGGAAGTCATCCGCGAAAACATGTCCCTTCTCATTCCTATCAATCGCGAACTCATCTAGCGCGAGGTCCCCGACGTTCGGTTTCCTCCCAATGGCCCAGATCAGTGTATCCACGTCCTCGAGTATGCCCGTGCCATTGCTATCCTGGTAGTGCACCCTCAACTTGCCCGTGCTCTCGTCCTTCTCGATCTTGGTCTGCTTCGAGCGGCGGTGTATTTTCACGCCCATTTCCTCGTAGCGCTTCCCCATTACTTCCTGTACCATCGGGTCGAACGAACGCAAGAAGGTGTCGTGGCGGATCATGAGATGTGTTTCGCTCGCGAGGGCTTGGAAGATGCCGGCAAATTCCACGGCTATGTAGCCGGCGCCGACGAGGACGACTTTTTTGGGTTGCTGGTCGAGCTCGAAGAAGCCGTCAGAGGTGATGCCGTACTCTGCGCCCGGGATGTCGCTGGGAATGCTCGGGCACCCGCCTTTTTGAGGTTAGCAATTGGATGGCTTCCGGGCGGAGAGAAGAAGTGTACCAGTAGCGATTAGAATCTTATCAGCACCGTATGTAGTCTTTCCGCCATTGTTGTCGGTAACCTCGACCTCGTTCCTAGAAACGAAGTGGCCGCGGCCGACAATGTAGTCGACTTTATCGTTCTTCAGATTCCGTTCGTAAATCCCGTTCAGGCGCTCAATGTACTTATCCCTCTTAGTCTTAAAAGTGTGCCAGTCGAAACCCTTCACGTCGATATCAAACCCATACCCCTTCGCCTCAGCCAACGTCTCCGCAATTGTCGCAGCATACCAGGAGATTTTCTTGGGTACACACCTACCATCGCCCGAAACAAAAATTGTATTAACACTGACTGGCGAATAGCGAAGATAACTATGAAAGAAGTGAAAGAAGGAAGGGAGCATACCCAACATTAACGCAAGTACCTCCCAACCTCCCACTCTCAATAATCCCAACCTTAGCACCATACATGGCGCTCGCCCTGCGAGCGCTCGCAAGGCCGCCACTTCCTCCGCCGATAACGAGGTAGTCGTACTGCCTGGACACGGGTGCCATCTTGCTCGAGGACAAGTGTCGGTATAGGTTAGTTAGGCGTGTAGATGTGGCCTGTGAAGAGAGATGTTTGAGTGTTTTGGACGACAGCTTTGATGATGGGATTTGCGCAGCTCGAGGGAGGTGCGCAGGTGCAATTTAAATAGAACCTTTTCCTTTTGGGGGGTGTGATTGGGTTGAATTGAATTTAGGTACGGTGGTGGGGTACCGGCGGGGTATTCGAGTTCTTGGGAGTGCTATTAGGGCTCCAGTATGCTTGTGGGGGGAGGGGGGTGGCAAGAGTTTGTCGAAAGTATTTCTTTTTTTCCCGCCTTCACGGTCGAATTCCCGAGAATTGTGTTGCACCTTAGACGCTGAGGGAATGAAGAGGTGGGGGAGTATTTGTCATTGAAGACGGGATGCATTTGGGGGCCTTTTCCCTCGCTTTTCTTGTATGATTACCATATGCGCTAGGTAGGCAAAAGTGAGGTTGTGGTGGACTAGACATTGCCAGAGAAAATTTGTCCCTTTGGTGACGAAATCGCCGAGGAAAAATCTTTTTAGCTCCTTCAAAGGCGCTGATAAACCACGGACACGAAATACCGATATCCTCATCTCGATATCTTTACTTCTCCTGGATGCTAGTGCTCATGATGAACTTAATTTCGGGAGCCTCCAGGCACGTGGCCGGTCGATCTGGCGGTCTGGATCACTCTCCTTCTATCACTTGTCAGCTTAGCGATGGCACAATTCACGTTCAATTGCGAAACATCCAAAGCTGGCAACGTGAAATCGATATCGGAGAGATTACTGATAAAAGCGGTACCCCCTCTCTATTCCTCACGTCAGCCAAAAGCAGGGCGGAAACTCGATATTTGTCATTTCCCCGCCGTAGCACCCGTCGGCACCTCACGTTCCACAAGCCGGCCGAGGGCCCTCTTTCCGCACAATACCATATCAATACGACCTTGTTCTTTTTAGGTCATGCCTGACATCCTATCTTCTCCGGAGCTCAAACATTTGTCTGCATATAAGACCTATGGCGCCTCAATACTGATCATTCCTGAACGGAGAGGTGTGATATCAAGTTCAAGACCAACGTGTGCCCGCATAAACCGCAACTGCAAGCCAGATATCCCAAACTGAGCACTATCTCCCTATTCATCTGATCATTCCATACAAAGCATAAGAAGACGCCAAAAACGCCGCTGTTCCTAGTAAATTCTCTTTCTTCTGCCCACTGGGACAACCCGGTAGGCGTACTTATGCATTAAGGAAAAGGAAAGCCAACAAAAAGCAACCAGCTGCAGTAAATCCAACAAATGTAGCAATCGTTTTTTATAAAAAAAAAACCCCCATTAAGTTCCCATAATATCACGAGCCCTATATCATACAGCCATATTTCATAGCTCCCTTCATGTCCTCTCCCCCTGCCCTGCCGACATTGGCGTGACGGGCTTTCGCGTGGGCATGACAGAGGTAATCGAGCTTCCGATAACGGGAGGGACGACCCTAAGTACTTGAGTAACGGCAAATGTCCACACTTGAATCGAGACACTCCCGATGGGAGCCTTTGGGAAGGACAATCCCCACTCGACATATCCAGGCACCCAGCCCTCGGGAATCCAGAAAATAGGTTCACGACAGTACCACAGCGAGACAGCCCAGCTAGCACCAGAAGTCGAAACCCAGCGGATGATCCCAGTTTGCGTATCGAACTTTGTGCGAGCAGCGTTGACCAAGCCGGCTATTACCCACATCATCAGTATCAGCAATGGTAAGTAGTAGTCCCCCCCCCACAGAAGCAGCAAATCATCACAAATTACTTACTCAGCTTCCCCAGGTCCGTAACCTTCTTATCCAAGACCCTTTGGATCTTCGCCCACTTGGCGAATTCATCCTGTGAGCTGGTACCCCGGAGCTCCGCGCGTAGCTGAACAACTTCCTTCTGCAACGCCTTTTGATCCTGAACCACTTGTGAAGTCTTCGTAGGGAGCTTTGTATACATCATCCATAGCTGAAGCAATCCTCGCATTAGCAACCAACAATCGCCGCAGTAAGGTAGCAATAGTTAATCCGAGGGGGACAAACCGCATTCTTAATAGCCGTATCACCCAGAGTATTAACAAGATGAGTCGCGATCGTCAAAGCGACGATGAGCATGAGCAGAGAAATCATCGGAAAAGAGCTATCATAAAGGGGGCCGTAAGGGATATCCAAGATGAGGAGAGGAGAGGAGGAAAAAAAGGGTATTCGTTCGGGCAAAAAAAGAGGTTCTTGCTGGCAAGGAGTTTGGTGGATCTGGCCAGTGGGATGAAATGAACAGTTTACGGTGAGAGGACACGGAACCCTAGCCCTTGCGCCACGAAGTTGATTTTTGGCCAAGTGTTGAGGCAGCAAGCATGCCAAGCTGTCTATCCACGCCTAACCGAGTTTAGCACTAGCGGTCAACGTGATATCACTCGAATCGAGGGAGAAAAAGTTCTGTAAAAAAAAAAATCTGCAAAAAGATGCGCAGAACTCTCATTCCCATAGAGCCATGTTCCTTGTAGGAGGATTGTAAAAATAAAAATAAAAATAAAAATCACTCCGTGCACGCGGGTTATCCACGCTTTATCACTCGAATTTCAGCTACACTAGCTAATTTACAAGCCAGCGAGACAATCCTCTCCCATTACAACCCCTCCCAAGTGCATTTTGCACTTTTCTCAACACCATTTCCCCGCTCTCGTGAGATTTGAAAAGGCAGAACTTGATGGATTCATATGCCTTTTATCAAAGTTTATCATGTAAGTCTCATCCTTTCCTTGATTTTGAATGGTAGAGTAGGTTCGAAAAGGTAGAGGGCTCCTGGATGTTTTTGGCAACGTATACGCTCCGCGACCGCTCCGACCCCAATGATGATACTGTTCGGGGTGCAACCAAGTCTCCGATTCTGCATCAGATAGGAACTTGTTAACCATTACCTCCTGGTTGTTTGACTCCGATGATACTGGTTTTGGCTCCAGGCACCGATATCCCTGGCCACTAGGTGAAGGGAGCAGCGTCTATGGTTACGAGGAGGAAATACTTTCTTTAGACGAACAATCTCTTGGGTATTTGATGTGACCCATTGTAAGTGGCATCATTTACAGTGTAGGGAGGCGGAGGAGATGGAGGGAGGGAACTACACCTTTTTGGGTCCCCGTTACCCATTTGGGTCTTTCTGTTGAATGATACCCGGGCATATTGGTTATGCCTTTAAAAAGCCCATTAAGTACAGCTAGGGGTTGATGGAGTTTTCTTTTGTTATTAGTTGTTGTAACCTAGTCAGAATAAAAGTTTTAAAAAAAAATAAAAAAAATAAAAAAAAAAGCCAGCGAGACACAGCGAGTGTAAAACCGTGCAACACCTTCCAGAAGGCTCTCCAGCGTCAACGGTCCCGTTAGCCACGGAAATCACCGTATCACGTGTGTCAAAAGACATCAAAACCAGGACATCTATCCGAGAAAATAAGGTGCAACGGTAGCGCCCCGGCACACGGGAAAGCGGTAAGGGGATCTCTCCCGGGCTTCGGCTCTGGATACCACACCTTTGATCCCCTCCATAACCGCGATTTCGATTCAGATCACTCACGAGCCGTCACTCGAATATTTGGTCGCAATCGGGGTAACCGGGCAGAGACCAACGCACACCAAAATTGCGGGTTTTCGGGCCATCACATCTCCACGAATATGGGGAAACACGGCTTGAAAGAGCAATTGGGAGATATATATCCATTCCGGATTTTTTTTTTCTGGAGTTTGTACAGGGTTGTGGGGACGGGAGCTGGGTAAGGTCTGTTGCGGTGTATCTTTCCTATACAAAAACACATGTCTTGGTAGGTACCTTGAGGAGAGGAATATTCCCCGTCTTATTGCTCTTGGGGAATAGGAGGAAAAAAGTCCCACACTTTTTTATGCATGTGCTATTGTAGCGGGGTATTTTTTGTATTTTTTCCCACACTCTATTGGTAGCCCTGAAGCACAAAGATATATCATATAATTACTGCATTAGCACAGAGAGAGAGCCTAATAAAAGGGTTATGAAAACCCGGCGAACAGCTCAAGACGATCGGCACTTCTCTCCGACCGTGAACACAGCACGGTGCTCCGGAGCAGGGTCCGGAGAGACCGCTAATTCCCTCGTGCGCGCCGGTGGGAAAGCAAGCCTTGGCTTATGCCGCGGCGCACACTCACGGTTTCAATCTTCGACACCTCTTACGAACTCTTCGGAAGGTTCAGTATCACTAGCAACTATCATATAGTATAGGAGGTGTCTGGAAGTGATGGGTATTCCGCGGCGGTGCATTCCCAAATCTGTTGCTGGCTTTTGTATGAAAACGCACGCCACGGGATACCCATCACTTCCTATCACCTTCTGCGAGCACTGGCACAGCACAATAGCACCACTGAGCGAGTAAAGCGATCGCTAATATGCATCAAGTCTGGTGCAGGGCCTACCCAACCAACCACGATGAGTAACTGATCATTATATAGTAAGTCCGAGTCCAGCTAACACCGATAACTCACAGGTCAGGACCTAAGAACCAGACCCCACGCGGGGAGAGGGGAAATAATGGTAGAGAGCCAAAAACTCAACCTCGGGGCACTGCCTTCTTACTCCCACGTAATACCAATCGACAATTACTGAAAGACAAAACGCCCCTCCCTTGCCCCCCAGCTCCGGCCTGGCTCCCACTCACACCCGCCCACCCATACAAACATACGCACACACACACTCAGACATAGTCCCCACTCCTTCTTTTACGGGGGGCGGGGGAAATACTCGTGCAATAGGTACAAAATCCGCATCAGGCAATTAAGGAATACGGCGATGGAAGCACGGATAAGTTTGATGGAAGTTTACTAGTGGCCCAAGGCGAGAACGACGGAGTGGCGGATCGGGGAGGGGGTAAATTATTACTCGTACAGATATGATAGGCGGTCCGTTCCCACTCACTCAATCCGCGTGTGGGTATACCGGTATGTGTGTGTGCTGTGCCACCGCGTAATAAGCCGGGATTGGGGCGAAAGGGAAGGGCGGAGGGTTTTGCGGTTTTTTGTCCAATCTTCCTTCGAATCTAGAACCCAGGACTGCTAACCCTTTTGTGGTGTCCCCCCCCCCGGCGCAAAAGACAGAGGGCAAGGGTTCGCTAGGCATTCCTAGTCTTTGCTGTCAAATTGCGATACACCTACCGGGAGGGAGAGATGGGCTCATACGATCCGGCGTGGCGCTCGAGAACTGAAGGTAGTGGTAGGGCGATAGGGCGTGTGGGTAAACCCGCGCCAGCCAGCTACTCATACATACCGTACCGCATCAGTCGATCGATTAATCAGAGCATCCGTTGTCCCGCTGCTGATCTTCAACCCCCGATTCTGTTGATCGAGCATAACGGTGGCATTGGGGAATTCAGCTCACCGGATTACGCAAAAAGTTAGCAAGCGTCGAGAAGCATCTTACTGTGGTGCTAAATATAGTGCTGGTGGATTATTGATATATAAGAGGAAGGAGGGGAGAGGTGAACCATTGTTGCTCGTTCGCTCGTCGAACGCATCCTCGACGATAACCAAGAGAATAACGCACGGGATGGGCAAGTGTAGAACGGACAGCCCGAAAACGCCCAAGTTCCCAAGGGGCGGTCCGTGGTTCGTTACAACTCAATGCTCATCTTCGAAAGGAGGGAAGGAAGGGGAAAGGAAAGAATCAATACCCCCTCCCCCCTCTGATCGATACAGGAGAACGCTCTTCACGACAGCACATGGGTCCCCACCGCCATACTGTCAATGCTTGGACGAAAAAAACGGCATGGGCACAAAAATCCCTGCTGCCATCGGTGCACAGGAAAAAGGTGAAATGAAAATGGAAGGGTCCAGCCTTTTCTAGCTGTGAGATCCAGATTCCTTGCATGGGAATCCCACCAGGGATAGAGGGAGGAGGGAGGGAGCGGGCGATACAAACCTACTCGAGCATACTTCTCTCTTCCATCACTAGCGAATGGAAAGTCTCTCTACTCACCCTCTACCACATTGTGATGAGGGAAAAAAGCAATGATAACGAACCACATGGGACGAAAAGCCATCAATCAAATGTGAGATCCAGTATCTGGACAAACCAGCCAACCAATTAACTAGATATAAGGCGTGATTTCTGTATTGTGCATAGTGTATTATATCCCGAACCATCTATCTCCTCCACTTAGATAGGAATATATGAATTAACCTCGACCTACCTACCTCCCTCCCTCCAATCACCCGGGATGTCAGCAAATCTGTCGTTCATTAGGGGACCTCCTCCGCGGATAATGAGATCCACTCGTTCCCCCCCATCCCCTCACCAGACGAGACACTCTTTTAATCATGCCAAAGATAACACCCAAATTCCCCAGCAAATCGCGAAATGATCGCCGTCCACCCATCCACCCACGCACTCGCCAGTTAAAATATTGAATCGCTACCTCTCCCCACCCACTCTATAAATACACAAGCCAAAACTAATTCAGGCTCACGCGGGATCCCAATACCTTTCCCAAGCGCATGGCCCATTCGTTCGTTCGTTCAAGTATAGGGTACTCGACCCTGCCGGCGACTTACATGGTAAGCCTCGTTTTTATTTCGTTTTTTCCGTTGCCCGTTAATGTGTGACACACTCCGCCCACCCTTCATCGATCATAGAATTGGTCAGAATGGGGATGTATTGGCCGAGTGCGAGTAGTAGTGGGGAAGTGATAATTTGGTGGTGGTGTTGGTAGTGGGTTCGGATCGTTGGTGTGGTACGGGCACAGTACTCGGGTGGGTAGATATTACTTTCGCTCCGTCCTGCAGTACGAGAATTCATAACGTCGCCTGCATCGAAACGGGGCGCTCATAGACACCAGTACCGTGTTTGATCTAAGTTACATGCGGGTACGGTAGGTAGGCTAGCTGTCCTAGCTGGCTAACCATGTAACTAAGCGAGTACTGCAAGTAATGTAGTCAGATAGATATCATACCGTACGGGCTTCCAATGGATAAGGAGCAACTGGAATCCAAGAGCTTTAGGTAGAAGGTATAAGTTAGGTACTGACCAGCATAGGGCTCGTATTGTTCACCAGGGGGCATTCGTGTATAGTACGGTGGGTTCGCATATCTCATACGTGTACGGATGTGATACATAAGGGCACCGCGACACTTGTACTGCATAATTTGGAGGGGTTATGCTGTGTAGGAAGTATAGCAAGTCACAGGTTGCCTTTGGGGACAGCAGTTAGCCAACCAATCGGGTAATTGCAACTCCGCCATCGCACAAGAAGACTAGAGTGTAAGTGCGTTCTCTCACTCGCTCTTCTACTATGCTTGCGGTATCGTGGTGGACTGCCGTCCGGTACTTCTCGACTGCAGCGTTATCCGTTAACTCTAAACTCAAACTCACCGAAAAATCTGTGGGCGGCTATCTACCCTGGCAACGGAGAACTCGAGGGTCTGTGATAAGGATGCCGACATCCAAATTCGTTGTTTCCGGGCTACATTATCATGTCCAACGGAGCTTTTCTAATCTCACCCAGTACAGATTCAAATAGCACGGGTTCTAGCGACTTTTATTTAGCTCTTCATGTATAATCACTCTTAGTGCGAAAGTATTATTCTCCAACATACCTCGAAGCGGAGCCTTCCGGCTGAATGGATACTCCAGGAACACTAACACCATATCCTGTATCGTAATATTAGATAACGTTTGCGCCTTACTTACTTAACTTTCTGCGAGCCTGTTACCTGTACTGCAGACATTCGTTAGGTTGGCAAAACCATAATCCGAGCTTCTCTCTTGCGAGCCTTATACACCGTCCGATAGCAAGACACAAACTGGTAGCGAAGAAATTGGCACCGGGAGAATAGAGGACCGGCATGACGAAATCGGCCGGAGAGAGAATCCGCCAATCGCAGCAACCAACCTCAGCATACCCCCGTGCCCAAAACCTTCACCTTGCTACACTGGTCAGCATTTCAGGCATCCCTCCAGGAGAAGAAAAACACAACCCGTTCAAACCCATCCGTCAAGCCACGGAGTATTACCCACAATGGCAATCTCCCTGCTCGACAAAACCCGGGCTATCAGGCATACTCCCCGCAAAACCGTTGCGCTGCTTGTCGCTGCGCCCTAAGTTAATTGTTACGGGGAGAGGGGAATGGTTTGTGTTGTCATAAAAGAGCCCACAACTCAAGCATGCCTGCGCGCCAAGGGTCTTGGCTCATGGTGGAGCACTTTTTTAAGATACCACACGAACTATCACTCGGCGCGCACCAGCCACAGGATTGCCGCTTGGACAGAGCGCTTCCTTCCCCCTCGATTCGCAATGGACAGCAGCCTCGGCCCTCAGCTCTTGGATTCGATGTTCGAGGATTCTCTAATGACAGAAAATCACCAAACCAAAAGAACTGTTTCAAAAGGAATAGGAATTGGTGGGGGGTGGGAACTCGAGAGGGGCGATATGCGAAATGCAGATGTGCCAGCCTGACGCTGAATTAGAAACCAGCAACTGAATGAATGGGAGCATTTTCCTGGAGATAAATGTGCTCCAACTTAAACCACCCTAAACACCAACACTGATGACGGCCCGAAACAGAGTCCCAGTATATATAACAATCAACACTACCAATCGATAGCTTAACTTCGCGATAAGTGCCCCTGTCTGGTGTACTGCAACGTACCCACCGACCTGCCCTTACCGCCCCCATACCATCAATACTAGCGAGGCACCCAAAGAGATACAAAATGTTCCAACAGCACCTGAATACTCATTAGCTAAGGAGTATAAAAGTGTTCCCTAACTCCCAATAGTGTCGTCCACTTAC
Source organism: Tuber umbilicatum (assembly GCA_003313605.1). Lineage (NCBI taxonomy): Eukaryota > Fungi > Ascomycota > Pezizomycetes > Pezizales > Tuberaceae > Tuber > Tuber umbilicatum. Next base: position 9,295 of record QLOI01001669.1, on the reverse strand, counting down.
TTGCTTGCACCCCTGAATCCATCAGTACTAAAACCGTAGCGTTGACTGCCTGCTCGAGGGTTGTCAAAGAGAAAGGGATAATGCTTGTTCCAACACGGGAGTATCCGCCGAGGGTCAGATGTCTTGGCACATGTTTCTGGAACCAGTATCACACATTCACGCGAGCACTTGTACTAGTACAGTATATACGAGGCTGGTACAGTACATACAACATCGCACAATATGTCTATCGTGTCTAAAGTCAGGAGGTTCTCACCAGTTCACTGTAGTGCGGGTACGGTATAGGCTGAACAAAGACGATAGTAATTTCGCCGAACATGTACCTGGGCGTACAGATAATATAGCACACACCCAGCTATAAAGCCTCACCTCTCCTGGACCGCTTCCTGACCCACCGGCAGCCCCCGGATATCATCACTCCACATCACTCGCACCCGGTCCAAATCAAAGCCAAAGTCACGTCCACCCACTGCTACTTCACCCGGGAAAAAGGAATAAAGGGTCGGGCACAACTATTTTGCACCTTTGCCACCTTCAGTCTTGCACCACCCACTCCCGCACGATAAATTTGCTGCACCTGTCTGTGCTTGTGCAACGAGGTCATTACCGCAGAGCTCGTAAATGATACATACAGTACCGTACAACACAACCTGTCGTCCCCAAAATTTTGAATCACCCACCAAAGGGGGTTTCCTTCGAGTTTGCACCCGCGGTAGTGGGCAGTGGGCACTTGGCTTATGTAGCAACGGAATCTGATAACCAAGAATAAACGGCAAGGCTGCCCCTTTCTCGACCAACTCCCGCTACCACCTAAATCCTACCAAAAAGCGGAGAAACACCTCGGATGTCAATAGTAACGAGCATCCCCTTCCAACGCAAGCCACATGTATTTTGTGCTACGTACCCAGTAGATTGGTGGCAGCATTGGAGGAGAAAGAAAAAGAAGAAAAAAAACTAATAACCAAGATATAACGTGGGAAAGCCAAGTGACGTAAAGTAAACTGAAGCTGAGAAGGGATGGCTCTCTCCACAGTGATACAAATCAAGGACAAGTGAATAGCGAGCTGGGCGGCAGCGGTGGAAAGTATGGGCGGGTGGTACAGCCGTGACATAAAGCGATTCCAACAATTAGGTTTTTCTATTATTGTACCCTTTCTTCTTCTCAGCGA